>JAOTAV010075807.1:0-12992 GCA_026546445.1 Cyclargus thomasi | reverse complement strand
ATAATTTTGGGTAACTAAAAAGGGTGAAATTATTATTATTTTTAACAAAAAATTAAAACCGACTTCCAAAGGAAAAATCAAAAATAATAAAAAAGAAACTATCAAACTAAATCAAAAATTTAAATTTAGACAAATCATGACATGTTAACTGGTACCGACTTTAAAATAATGAAGGTTGTGTACAAAACAGCCTGATGCCTCACCGAATTCTGAAACAAGCACTATTAAAGAATGAATTTTTGTTTTTTCCTTCTTCTGAAGGAAAATAATAAAATACTTCTGTCGGTTTTAATTTTTTGTTAAAAATAATAATAATTGAGCAGTGCAAAAGCGAATATAAGGTGACAGAATCCTACAGGACTCCAACCCAAGATGGCCCACCAACTTAAGAGGCGGCAAGCTTAGAAATATTTTTTCCATTAGAATTTTTTTACTGATATTGCATGCCAAAATATTTATTAAAGTTTCACCGTTACCATCTTAAGGACACGACAAGACAGGTGGACCACCACCGTTAAAAAAATTAATGTACTTAATTTTGGCGGTTAAAAAATCTATTTTAATTTACTTTTTAATTTTTTCTACGACGTTACGAGAATTGCACGTGTTTTTTTTTTATTTTAAACTGTTGCAATGTAGCTCTTATCGAGCTATTACGCGGTTTTAATGAGTAATAAGTAATAAACGTAAATATTTATCCAAAAAAACTTTAACATTGACACAAAAAATAATTTACTAAAAAAATATTGAGAGTACAAGTTAAATCAGAATGAATAAAAGAACGTTTCCTGCAATCCTTCCTCATTTATCCATGTGAAGTGGTCAGCCTCGGTTTGTTTTTTTTTTTTGTACCGATCGTGTGATTCTTTTAGTTCAAGCGACCAGTGTGGACTCAGTAATGATCTATATTGCACAATTAGATAGCCGTAAACGTCCTCACTTATTTGTATTCCAGTGTTATCAGTAGGCAGTCCAATGTCGACATTCGACCAACCGATTGCATTGTGTTGTGTTTAAAAATTTAAGTTTGTGATTTCGAAAAATCAGGGTTGCAGAATCGAAAGGTGGTGGTTTTTGAAAAACTTTTTGTGATTTTGTGTATTTTTGGACACTTTAACACACTTATTCAAAAGTAAGTTTATTTTTTGGAATCTATTTGGTGCTACTTTTGGTATAATTCATAATTATTATACTTAAAGTACAAAATAAATCTTAAAAATTATACAAAGAAAAAGCCTTGTATAATTTTCAAGATTTAAAAATAATTATAATGTTTTTGCTTGTGTCACAAATACAAACCAAACAGATAACCTAATGAAATAAGTTATCGGCATGACATTGATTTTAATTTCTTATCATTAATATCGAAATTCTTTCTGAATGTATTGATAAAATAGTTCATTATCTACTTGGTCGAATTAACAGTAGGTATAGCTCAATAAGTTTTGTGTAAAGATCAAATTACCTTCATACTTGAATTTTGCATTTTTTGTTAAAAATATTTAATTTGAATTTTTTTTTGTGGCCGTGGTATAATTCCGGTCGAGCGGGCCCTTTTGTGCCGAAGCAAAGCTCTCCCACGGCAGCGAGCATCCGTATTAGGAACTTGATATCGGAAATTGTCTCATTGGTCTCTGGAGTTTGAAATTGTGTGCGAACCAAAGGTAACTTACTCATTCGCCCAAGATTAGCGGTATGGTTCATTAACCCTCTGTCAAATTTCTGTACAAACCGCGATTGTCAAGAACAAAGTGACAACACAACACTTTGTTTACAATCGTGTTTTGTATGGAAATAACAATTTTTTACAGTCAATCTTGAGCTAATTCACAATAGGCCACGGTCGCTCTATAAGTCATTTTCCCTGTCTCAAAGGACTTTCATATAAAATTTTATTATATTTGTGAAAAGTGAACACAAACACATTCGTATATAAAAAATTAGTATGGATTTGGATTAATTCTTTCGTCTTATCGGAATATACGTCAGCGCACTACCTTATTTTTCTCAAAACCTGTTCCAAATGATTTTCGGAAATTTTATTTTTTAATGATTCACAACAGAAAATCTTGGAATATTTTTAAATGTCACCGGTCTGATAAAAGCATTTCTCATCTTTATTGTTTTTATTAGATCAGGTTGTGTTGGTGATTTTATTTTATAGCATATACGGAGAACACTGCCCTCAAATTTAATGTTTCTACGATCAGTGGTTTAGACTGTACGTTGATTCCTATATGCATATAGTTTAGGACAAAGATTTTACATTATTATATAGAATATAGATAATATTTCGATGTTCAATTGAATGACCTGCAGACCTAAAATGGTCGTAATAGCAATATTGTAAAAGGAAATTGCTTTTCAATTTATTTAATATAGGCATTGAGCAATACATTGCCTATTATGTATTATTTTAGTGCATGAATAAATGATTATTTATTTATTTAATACAACACGACATTTTAGGCCTCCTGTTTGTGCTGCAATTTAATTTTAGTATTTTTCAAAAAATAAAATTGCATAAAAAAATTGTTGTTGTTGTAAATTGTATGATCCACCACACCATTCGACGCATTCGACGGACTCAGTATTTTATACACACGATACAAAATTCTGTTACCCATTTCCTGTAGAAGCGTTTTTTTTTAAATTTTGTATATTTATTGAATTATTTAAAAAAAAACTGTTTTTGCGGCGATTCCGCATAGCTCTGTTTCACCTGGCATATGAATAACGGTCGTAAGTGTGGAGAGAAAAAAAGGTGTTTAATTTTTTGCTTTATTCGCCCCCTTAACTGAAGAACTATAATTGGTCCGCTATGTCAAACCCAGTCGACAAAATTGACATAAAATTTCGATTTCTACCCGTATTTGCACCACATAGACAACGTGATACCTCTGGTGCTATAGATACGTCATTTGGTTAGGTTAGTAGTCACGTAGGTCAATGGTAGGTCAGTCAAAGACCGACTAGAAATCAATTTCTTCGATGATTCGTTTTGTTTTCAGATCATGTTCGAAGAAATCGCATTCGAAGCGGAGTTGAACCGGAGTCTGGACCCGGAGTGCGAGGACCAGGCTCGCATACTGTGCGAGGAGGAGCCCCGGAACAGACGCAAACGCATTGAAGAGCTGAGGGATATGGTATACGGTAATAATTTTTTTTTTCATCGGAACCCGGACTTATTTTTAAAACGCTGGTACCTGGGTTTCGAGCTTTTGGGTTGTTTTTTAAATTTCAAAAAACAGGACTATAATATTTTATATATCGTTTTTCTGCAACTCCAGTAACTTGTAAAAGTGTAAAAGAGTGAGAAAATAAAAAAATGGCCTTAATAAAAAAGTTTCTTTAATCCCATTTTTTATCGTCTCTGCTCAGAATAATTATCACAATATCCGTCTTTAACACTTAATTCAATATTAATCAGATTATTAATTACACAGAGAATCAATAAAAAAACAAAATAAACAATACCCGTAAACAATATACGTTTACGGGCATTGTTTATTTTGTTTTTTAATGTTTTTTAAAAAAATACTTAAGAACGTTTTAACTGTCAAAAAAAATATTAAAATTCTTATTAATGATTTTCTTAAAAGTAAAAGATTTTTTTTAACACATAAGTAACAAAGTATTGTAAAAGAAAAAAAACCCGAAAAGCTCAGAAATGTGACAAGGGAGGAGAGGGGTCTAAAAATCATAAAATTTGTTTAACGTATTTTATGGATGGTCCCTACATAACGGGAAAGTGTGTTTGTTTCTCCTTTCTTCACGCCCAAGCAATACAATCGATCGATTTGAGTTTTGGCAAAGAAATGGTTGAAAGGATGGAGAGTAACAATATAATTTTGGTCTTGATAAAAGTTTCACTTTTTAATTGTAATTTTTTTTAATTCCCCGCAAGCTAAATCGCAGGCAAAAGCTAGTATGTCAGTATGACATTGACAGTGTCCTATATGTTGACCTAAAGTCCCTTGTCGACCTTCTCGGTCCTATTTTAATATACTTTTGCCCGATCAAGGTAGGCTTGATCTTTAAATACCCAAACTTATAAAACAAGCTGTTGCCGACGGCTTCGCTCGTTGCAATATCCCTGTACAGGGTGTAACGAAACAAAGTACTTTAGAATGTGTATGCCCTCATATAGAGCTTGCTGTAAAGCACTGAAAGAGTAACTTTTTACTTTTGTGCGGGAAAAATTAATAACGCGCGCTTACTCTGTCAGTGAAAGTACTCTTTTAGATTTCAAAAGTAAAAATTAAGTTTTTTAATTAAAATGTAAGTTTGAAGTCTGTGTTTTAATTCTGATAAGGATATTATTATATTATATTAAATTAATATTATTCAAACGTCATAGCATTAATTATGTAAATGTTCGTGGTCAAGTTTTTAGCCTTAATTATGCTTAATTGTAAAGACGTCAATTTGATAATATTTAATTTCATACGCATGTGTTATGTACACGTGAAATATTAATTATACGAAATAAGCGTTTGTATATATCGGCGACCGTAAGTTCCTGCAATGTCACAGACAAACCAAGACTGAACATAACTACTAATAATTGTATTGTTAAATATGAATACTTGTATTGTTTTTAAGCTATTTTTATTTCTAGATAAAGTGTGGTCAAATACATATAGCGAAAGCGAAAAGGGGGAGAGAGGCCTTTGCCCAGAAGTAGGATTATTTATGACCTTTAATAGTTAATATCCATCGTGTAATACTCTCCAGGGGGGTTATTATGACCTCTTATTCCCAGCCAAGTTCCAGCCGGTCAGAAGTCACGTGACACTATATACGTAAAGTTTGATGTTCCCTAATGTCACCAACATGTCCATTCATAGACAATCAAACTAGTATTCATTTAGTTATTATTCTAATAAGACATTGTCATACGAAGAAAGAACAAGGCAATTGTTAGCCGTATATTGAATTGCCTGGAACCATGCAGGTGTGTAATGGTCATAATAGTCCTCCAGGGCTTTTACAGACACATAGAGAAAGCTGGTGTTTCTCAGTGCTTCCTCTGTGTGACATCTTCGTGTGTCTTGGAGCTACATCGCAATGACACCTTCGTGCAACTATGCACCCCTGGTGAATTATTTTGCTAGTCAAACGTGACTCCCGATTTGTCTCCCGACTGACGACGGCAAACGACGAGACGACAAAATGGGACATGAAGAAAGATTTTGCTAATATATTAATGCAACTAAATAAGGTTTTCATGCAAAAAAGGAATATCCAGGATTCTATGGAGCCATTTCATACTTATCTATTTTCTTTTACAAGTTAAGTCTTTTTTTCTTCAGATAATAATCGCTATTGTTATAATACTTTCTAACAAATGGACATAGTGAATCATTAATCAAAGTTTAAGCCACAGTTGAAGGTCGATCATCTGGCTAATACATCTTAACAAATGGATTTCTAGAAGGGTTGCACCTTATTGTGATGACACTAGTAGCATTCCATTTCAATTTTCTACATTTTTTTAGTTCTCGTGATTAACGAGCCTTTCCCTGAAAAAAACAACAATATCTCTAGGCGCGTTGTGTCACAGCACAGAATACGTTATAGATAATATTTATTATTGTTATTTTCATTTAAATACATTACACACTCTAGTAATTATAATTAAAATAATTCAAATGTTACATTCATCTTATATTTAGTATAAACATAGAGGAATTATATAAAAAATAACTGGTCTATGGTATAAATATTATATATGGTATAAATATTATAATATTATGCGATAATAATAATTTCTTGTCTTATAATGATTCTCAGAAAGCTATTGAACTGGTTGTGATAAATTTAGATTCGGGGATATTTATCTATACCTAATAATATAAAGCTTAACAGTTTCTTTAAATTTATCATTTATATTAAGCATTAATCTCTGAAACCACCGGAATTGCAAAATTATTTTTGTGTTAGTTTGTCCATTTAGCGAGGAAGGTTAAGGTTATATATACGCTTTTAAGCATAAGTGTGTTATCCTACACCGAACTTATATGAGTAATCGTATATTATTTTTAAACTATCTTTCTTTTCCGCGAATTTAAAGCAGGATAATATTATTGAGCAGTATCATCTTTTTTGTTAAAATTCTGAGTCAATGTTCAAAATTATTAATTAACAAAAAATCATCGCCTTTGATTTGAGCGGAGAGTTGACAAAGTGCTACGGTCAATTGTGTGGACTCTTGCAGGATGATCGTGCTAAATTACTAACATGGGTGATAATGTAGAGGCTGCACCCAGAGCTACTTGTTAAAATACTTCCTAATTCTTTTTTGTGTGTACGAATGACGCTATCTTGTTCAACTGACCTTTCCTTCTATGTTCGTACTGAAGTTATTAATGATGCTGACATTTTAAGAAATGAAATAATTAATATATTTGCATACTGTCAGATTGCAACTTGCATCCAAAATAAAACGTATGGCTTGTTATTTACATTATTCCAACCTAGAAAGTCCTTGGTTACCTTTTTAAGTTAGGAGGGAAATGATAAGATGACTAACCATAGAGATCAACTACTAACGCCTGGGACACTCGGTTAACTCACTTGGCATAGCACAGAGCTGTCAAAGCGTTAGTAGACGTAAGAAAGTATAGAAATATCGACAGTTTTTGCGGGTAAACCAACAGTTGCCTACCGTCCCTAGCATGGTGATGGGAAAGAGAATGTTTCTTATGTCGATTTCTTCCGTCATCGAAAGTATTTAGTAAAGCATGGTGACTGAATCAGTGGTACTATTCCCGTTGATATGAAGGGAGTTCCAGTATTTTGTCGACATTCGGCATTTAAAAAAAATGAGTCAAGGAGTAACACCATGCTCGGTTATAAGAAATTTTTACATAGAAAGAAACTGCCATTATCTTTCTCCGAAGTGTCGAGAAGAAAACAAAACGCTAACCCTGCTGGCCGTGATAGCTCTTCGATCGAGCCGGCTCTCCGTGCCGAAGCATTGACACGGCACACTCACTGTAATACACAAACACAAACACTGTAATACAATAATGCCATGATACGACCTGCGACTTGCAAGAAGACAGCGCATAATAGACCGCCCTGCTATTCTAATGCTGCGAGTGTCTGTGGGCGGCGGTAGAACTTGATTCCATGAAGTAACCCGTTTGGCCCCCAATTTAAAAAAAAATGTTAACCACCATTTATTTTCAGAAAGGGGCGAGTGTCTACCTCCGCGCATAGACGACGAGTTTTTGCTCCGGTTCCTTCGCGCCCGCCGCTTCGTGCCCGCCCGCGCCCACCGCCTCGTAAGTTCTGAACCCCTGGTACAATTGGTTACGCGTCTGACAAATCGAGTTGACTCTGAGCCAAACCGCTGGGGAAAATGCTATGGCACCGTATCTTGCTCTCAACTCGCTTGCATAGCACAAGTACATACTCAATATATCAAAATATATTAAGTATTAAGAAGAAATAGATTTTTGCAGCTTTCTTTTGGAATATGGGATAGTTCTTAGGGCAACGTAAGTTTTAAACGCGATTCTCGAAAGACTACGTGAATTTTTGTATAGCAATTTTAATTTTAAAAGTGACCGCTAGGGGCGCTCTATTGCTTCAATGTAAAGCTTGATCAAAGGAACTATACCGTGCCTTGGGTATGAGCGCGGCGCGGTGGGGAAGGGTTACCATTGTTACCGACTGTGCTACTTTCTCAGTTGGCGGTCAACGCCGACGCCGGTAGTATTACCTGTCCCTCGCCCCATCCCACGTTCCTAGGGCGCGGTACAACGGAAGTCAAGCTATAGTGCTACTGAGTTTTTAAGTTTTTAAAATTTACCGCACTTGGGTCAGAGTCTTATTGTATAATGGTGGAAATTGAAAGAGTCATAGTTGACGGACCTACGTCATTTGGCCGGAATATGTCAATTAAATGGAAGTCGTGATCTAAACTCAGCCGGGGTTTGACATAAATCGACCAAATTACTTAGATACACGAGCTGTATCTCTTCCAACTTCTCTGATTGAACATAAAGTTTTTATTTAATTATTATTTACACCAAAAAAAGCAAAACAAAACAAAAATGGGTTTGTCCAGTGATTGCGTTTACCGGAGATGCAACTCCCCAACACCCCATTTTCTATGTATATTCCCGTTCAATACTCACTTAGTCCATTTCTTCACTAAAAAGCTGGCATTTGCTTGCTTCTGATGTTACAAGTGGCCACGGCAGTTGATTTCCACCAGATGACCCTTCTGCTCGCTAGCCTACTAGTTTTATAAAAATGTCTAAATTTTGTGCTTTAACACTTAGTTTCTATCAAGTATTTGCTAAATAGTTTTCCCTTAATTCTAGCTGGTCCGCTACTGCCACTTCAGGGATGAGAATACCCAGTTATACCAGGATGTTTACTGGTACGACCTGGCGAAACTTGGTCATATCTTCGAGGGAGTCCTATTTGACAGACCTGACGTGGGACGACTTATAGTTGCCAACTTGGGTGAGTAGTTTATCTTGACTTGACTTTATCTGAAGACTAAAGTGGATGAAATGTGATTAATGATTCGAATTTTTTTTGCGTAAAGAGTCGATCATAAAACATGATTGGGAAAATGCTTGGAAATAAAAATTCTTAGATAACGTGATGTTATAGTTCAATTTAAAAGAGAAAAGGAGTTGTTGCCCTAGTTGTAAAATGTAATTTATCTACTACGTCTTCGACTGATTTTCAAGAACCTGTCAGTTTCTCTGTCTGTCTATGATCTGTCAGGTCTTATTCGAACGTACGCTTTGTCCGCGGCATTCGGATTAACAAGGAATCAGACTTCAGAAAGGACTTGTTTTGTTGTTGACGACTACTCCATGTAGCGCGTTCATGAATAATTGTTATAACAAATATTTATTAAATCGTTGATTATGTAGATTTTCGATTAACAAAATTATTCTCCGTACACGTGAACACAAAAACATGCTTATCTTTATCAACAGTACAATTCCGTTTAAAAGGATTTCGTTACGTTATTGGAAAAATCTTATTTAAATTTTAGCTAGTCACGTATAGGAAAACCCGGTTAAATTGCATTTGATATTGTGCTCTTAATTATGTTCTTCACATCGTGCCTTTATGTTATTAAAATCAAAGCTTAAATCGTCATTATATGTTTTATTTGGGTCAGTGGAGATAACAGTGATATATACTTTAGAATGGTCAGTATTTAGTAGAAAATTGAGATCTATATTCTAATGATTTAGATTCTTTTTGAACTGCGTACATCTACTCACCAAATATCTTGATACTTCTATTCTACTATAAATTATGTGAGAGACCTACATATTTAATCTTTATTGTCGTCCAGATGTGGAAGTCAAAATTACTGCCCGTATTTGTTTTTATTTCGGTATGGTAAATGATAATAACTGTAATCAAAACTTTCTTGTAGGAATGTATCGATAGAAACATCATTACTCTATAGTAAGTCGCCCTTTTTCGCGACAAACCTACACATCTCTTTTTCATGCTTTTCAGGTAACTGGGACCCAAACATCCACCCCATCGAGGACCTGTTGAGCTGTGTTCTGCTGGTCCTGGAGATAGGGGTGATGCAGCCGAAACTCCAGGTGCTGGGAGGGACCACAATCATAGACTGCGAAGGCATCGGCTTCAAGCACATGCGTCAACTGTCGCCCAGCGTCGCTGCGCTGTGCCTCGACATTATGGGGGTAACATGAGTTTGTAAGAGTTACTGCGGCGGGAACGTTGGCGTGTTGCCAAAAGGGCGTTGCCATGACTGTGCCACGAAGTATACATGTAAACGAAATAATATTTGTGTTTAATTGCTTCCAAGGGCAACGGTGTACGGTAATACTAATACGGACAAATAATATTGTATGTAGAGTTGTATACATAAGAGCTTACAACTTGCTACCTCAGTAGTACATAAAAATACATTACTTGATTTTCGACTTTGCTTTGGCTTGTTGCTGTATGTAAATGTAAGGCTGATCTTAGGTTATCCTACTATAATTTAAATGCGAATATGTCTGTCTGTACGTGACCTCTTTGTGTTTAAATGTCGTACCAACGCTTAATTTACGAAAAATGGTGAATAGGTTAAACTATGTATACTCCTAGACTACACTTTGTGAGACGAGAGAGGACAAAGGATAGTTCGCATTACGGATTTGTAAAGAATGATTACGGTTGTTATTAAAATAATTCAGAACATGCAGCTGGTACAAGAATAACAACTCTGATAGAGTTCAAGAGAGTAAACAATCAGAGTGGCCAGTGACCTTGAATACACTCCACATAACTACTGGCCCCCTGGTGTCCGAAGCTCTGGCTTGGGTCACGCCTCAAGGAACACCTTACCCCGCCCCTTTGGGAAGTGGAATTTTCCTTGTAAGTCGTAGAATGTTTTGGTATCAATCGATGGAGAAGTGAGAGGAGAAACTGAGATAACAATAACTATTATAAACGACGTTTTTTGGGGTTCCGTACCGAAAGGGTGAAAATGGTGACCTTATTACTAAGACTTCGATATGTTTATATTGTTTCTAGGCTATATCTCAAAAACGATAGGTAGTAATAATAGCTAGAGTTAGACATTTCACAGACTTCTGTTTTTGCTATAACAACGTAAGATACTGAAAATAAAAGAAATTGAATATTTAAAGGGGGCTCTCAATTCTTATACGACAAACATGATTTTTTTGCATGTTTTCTTTTGCTAGTAAACATCGCTATTAGTCGTCTAGATCGAGCAAGCGCTTTCATGATAAGCAAAGTAAGCACTTGCTAATGCACTCTTTTTGAAAGGTTATTGCGTTGTTTTTGTCGCGTTATCGCCTACACAAAAATGTTTTTTATGGCTGTTTAAGTTTCGGTCACAAATCTTCACATTGTAGGGAACCATTCGTGCACGAGTCCAACTCGCGCTTGGCCAGTACAATCAAAACAAAAAATACAATAGTTCTTTTATAGTGTGTTAATTAAGACCATATGCTGCAAATATTTTTTCTTTAAATGGGATACTTTTAGCACAGTGCTGCTAATATTATGTTATAATCTCTGAAAAAAATACCTGTGACTTCCATAAAAAATCAGAAGGTTATTTTATACAATTAGTGGGCAAAACAGCAAGCGGATCACCTGATTACAACAACAAGTTACGGTTTTCTCAGAGAAGTATAATACGCTCTCTTTGCAGAATGAATGAAGGAAGAAAACTTAAGGCCCAACTTCCCTTAACCTCATTCCCTATCACTATTTGCGTTTCCTATTTCCGTAGCCTATTCCCTCATAAAAAGCCACGAAATTGCGACAACATCGGATGTCAATAGGCGACGGTAGTTGTTTTCCATTAGGTAACCTCTGCCTGCTTAAAAAAATTTAAAAAATGCTGCCCACTATTTCAAATTAGGCATTCATTCTATCTGTAAATCTTGGCGCACTTTTTGTGACATATTCTTTCCGTATACCCCCTCACCACCTACCAGGGTCTCATAGCTTGACGGTGGTTTCAGGTCGCTGTTCCCGTTCAGCAGCGCGCAGTCCACATCATCAACTGCTCCAGAATGTTCGAGAGACTGTTCTACGTGTTCAAGCGAGTGGCGCCAGCTGCTGACGAGTTATGGAAGAAGGTACACTTTCATGGATACGACGTGGCTTCTTTGCAGAGGTAAGGGCTTTTATGATATAGGCTCTAAAAGATTTCCACTTAGTCTTTTTTTGTTAACACATTAATATTATATATTATGGGAAACTTTGGCTTTCGGGTTTTAGTCCGTCGATCACAAACTACTGAACGGATTTTATGAGTAGACTAGCTGTGCCCCGCGGTGCAACCCGCTGAAAAAGGAGAGATTTTTATCTGAATCAGCACAACCGCTTAAGCATGAAAAGTAATTAAACAAACAAACTCACCAACTTTCGCATTTGTAAAATAAATAATATTAGTATGTAAATGTATTAGCCGAGTTTGATGATAGGTTACTTTCATTCCATTATATATATGCTCCCATAAATAATTGGGTTTTTGGCACTTTTTGCAAAAATAGGTCAATTTATTTCTAGCATAGCCACTTTTCAGAGATTATTTTATTTCCTCAAAACAACCTCGCTAAACAGTCATAAAACAACTTAAGAATTTATGTAATTTTGATTTCCCGTGAAAACGGTATGTGCCATGATTGGACGTGTGTGACGTCACTAATCGTAAAAGAAACGACTTTTATAACTTTTCTTTTTATTACATTCATTAAATTTAAACTCAATTTTTAATTTTAAAAAGCCCTTTCTGAATTTAGCAATAAAGACTTTAAAAATATAAACATTTTACACCACCATCATCGTTGTTTGTTTTGAATTTAGTGACGTCATAGACTCTCATAGTAATGGACAGCGTTTCGGATCACGTGAGTTTAAAGAAGGCAATTTTTAAATTGAAATTATAAATTGATATCGTAATTATATGAACGAAAGTCAATGTATTTATCTATTTTATTAATCAAACTATCATACTGATACACTCGTTATACTCTTTTATTTTTTAAATCATAAGGAATGAAGAGCAATGCCGTCGTTTGTTGCCGCAGAGTTGTGAAGTTACCAATATTATTCAAAATGCTATTTTTAATAAATCTGTTAACATTTCCAGGCACATAGACCCCGAGTGTCTCCCAGAGAAGTACGGGGGGCTCCGCAAATCAGTCACAGTGGACAAATGGCTGACGAAGATCAGGAAGTACAAGGACAAGCAGTTCGACACTGATTTGGCGACGTTAGGATATGCCGTCTGATCTATGGAAAGTACAGGCTGCTACACGATCTTACAGATAGTTCAGCTCAGTTGTGCGCGCGGCCCTATATGTGGGTGCGCTTGTGAACACACAACGTTCATGTTCACTGCCACATGAACGTTGTGTGTGTGTGTGTGTGTTAAACCAGTCTTAATATATTTACTGACATTATTTATTTGATAAAAAAATAGCATTTGTCAATCTAAA
>JAOTAV010075796.1:0-12992 GCA_026546445.1 Cyclargus thomasi | reverse complement strand
AAAAAAAAAAAAAAAAAAAAAAATATCCACAGCCGAACATAATAACCTCCTCGTTTTTGGAAGTCGGTTAAAAAATATTGTAGTGTGCGTAGCGTTTTATTTATAAATATTTGCAAAATTAAAGCATATTTTTAAAAAAATTTGGTATTCCACGCTCCTGCTACATATAAAGTATAACTGGGAGAAATTTCATGCTTTTAATTCCACGCGTCTTTCACAAATGAAGACATAAGTGGAAGAAGCGGATAACTAACAATTTAAAAACTACCGGTTTTTTACAGAAATGGAGGTTTCTGGACCAGAGAAACTATTTGAAATCAAATTAATGTAAACGTTATGTATAGCTACATAGATTAGCCAGATGAGCAAGTAGGTAAGTTTCAAGATTTGTTAAAATTTTAAGAGAAAAATGAAAAAAATGTAAGTTATCTGGTTTTTCCACTTATGTCTTCGAATATCATCATCGTCAACAAGATTATTTTAGACCGACAAAATGCTACTGTATGACATCGGTAACAGGTTTCTTTTTCTAGCGAAATTGGCCTAGCGTCCGTATCATCGCCGATATGTAGTGGCGTAGAGCAAAATGGAACCTGTTGCATATGCAATGGTATTAAATCTGTCTAAAATAATCTCGCTGACGGTGACGGCGTCACGGTGACACCGACGTTAATTAGCAACTGGCAAGCGCCTCCCGCACTAGAACCGGCGTTAATTAGCAGCCGGCAAGCGCTTGCCATGCATTGACGAGCGGTAATTGGCCAATCACCTCGATCTGTTTATCACTGTCATGCCATTAGCTGACTTATCACCGCGAATGCACGAACCGATAGTTCGGTTTTAATAACCAACTAGCAGCTGAACGCGACTCCGTCTGCGTCAAAATCATCATCGTTAAGAGGGTAACATCTAATATATAAAATTCTCGTGTCACAGTTTTCGTTGCCATATTCATCCGAAACGGCTTGACCGATTTTGATGAAATTTTTTGTGTTTATCCGGTATCTATGAGAATCGGCCATCATCTATTTTTCATCCCACTAAATGTTAGGGGAAATTATTTATATGGCAAAACAACGTTTGCCGGGTCAGCTAGTAACTTTAGAAAATGCTCCTCTCGATCGTAGAAAGGGCGTACTCGGTTCTGCTCGCCTTTCATCACTTTAAATTTAAAAAAAAATTAAATTCCATCGAAATTCAGTTCAAATGCTTATATTCCTGTTGTACAATTTTCGTCCTCCTGATACGTATTCCTGTAAAATTTTAGACCGGTGGTAGTTTTTATTGGTTTGAGAACTCTGAGCTCCATGTGTACTATCGTAGAGATTACAGGGAGCTTTCAACACGTGGATTTGTACAGATTATGGAGAAACACATTGGCGTATGTAGCATTTTTCCGGGAGGGGCTGAGCCCCTTTTAACTTAAGCTTAGTAACTAGTATCTACACTATCTCTGGCTTCGGCCAGTAACATAAGAAAATATTAGAAACTACATGGGACCCGCAACCCCGTTGCGCCAAAATTCGTTTATCGCGCGGGAACCACACACTTTTCCGGCATAAAAAGTATTCACCGGGGGGGCAATTCTCAGGATGTGAGAAAAATTTTATACTCGATTAAAATATCGAATGTGAACTTTTTACGAGCGAAACACAATTTGTTGTATTCTCAGCGCTTCACACTGGAAATATTTTGAGTTTGTACGCCTATAGAGTTATATGACTCATGCTGGATCACAGACGGAAAACATGAAGAGATGGTCTTTGAAAGAATTTACTTGTATTTTCGTCTAGAAGTTATTTTGATCTTAATAATCCATACTAATATTAAAAACTGGAAAATGTGTTTGTTTGTTCGTCGTTATTTCATGTCCTGTCAAAGCGAGCAATCAACATGATCGATGGAATAGACTTTTTTTTAAATAAAATAAGGCGGCAAACGGGTTACCTGATGGAAAGCAACTACCGCTGCTTTTGGACACTAGCAACATACGCTTTCTTTTTGAAGGTTTTCAGATCGCATTGGTCCGGAAATAGTTTCGGTAGACTTAGTTAAAAAGAGTGGAATGTAACATGGTATACTTTTGATCATGGAAAAACATATTCCCAAAACGATTGACTTTTCACGCAATCTATGAATTCCGTGCGAGCGAAGCCGTAAGCAAAAGCTACATTTAGAATATATCATTAACTAATAAATGCAAAGAATAAGTTTGATAACAACCAGAACCCAATTGTGCATTCGAGTCTTAGTTTTGTAGCAGGTGCGGGGCTGGCTGTTCCACATACAGTTTGACCTACTAGCGCATACCTTTGTACTATTGCTGTCTTCAACTAGTCGTCAGTGGCGTAACTACAAGGTGGCAAAATGCCGGAAGGGGCCCCCGATCAGCCTCCCTGGGCAAGTGGCAAGCGATTATTTTTTACAATAATCGCTTGACGTGTTTTTGTATTGGTCTGACATAGTGGAATGAAAACGAATTTGCCACCGGCCTCGAACGGTATAGTTACGCCACTGCTAGTCGCTATAAACAAAGAATCCCACCTGAGGCAGTACAAAATTGGATCATTAACCAAAGTCAACTTGAAAGATAAATTAACCTAGAAGTATTTGTTTGGATGTTTGTTCGTCTGTCGCGGCAAAGCTTTGATATCGAATTTTAATGAAACAACACACACAAGGACTAGTTGACTTAAGGTATATACTTCTTATTGCGATTAAATGCTCCTGTAGCATAATATTTTTACGCGTGTACTACGGATAAATGTTATTAGATATAGAGACAGATATTTATAGGCTCAAAATGACAGCAATTCGTAAAACAACAAAAAAAACGAACACAATTTTATTTTATGATAATATATGAGGGCAAGCGAGTTGATGAGTTACATGATGGAAAGCAACTGCCGTCTCCCATGGACACTTGCGACATCCGAAGAGTGCCAAATGCGTTGCCGGCTTTTTGAGGAAATAGGGATAAAGGGTAAGAGAAGTTGGGCACCGGTAAACTCAATCACTGAACGAAACACAGCACAACGCCGTTTTAAACCAGTATTCTGAAAGGCCATGGTATCACTCTGGTCGAGCCGACCCATTCGTACCGACGCATGGCTCTTACCCACGACAATGAGCATCCGCATTATGTACTTGAGATCGGAAAATTTCTCATTGGTACACGCCTCCAACAGGGTTAGAACCTGCACCCTCTTTAGTACCAACCAAAGGTCATACCCACTGGGTTAATGTTAACGCTCTGAATTTACAACGCTTCAATGCCAGGACTGTAAACAACAGTTATCGCAAACCCGCAGCAAACTATCCAGTTAGCAATAAGCTGAATCATGTTCTAATATTGTCGAGTGATCCATCCATTAAGTGTTTTGCCAGCTCATTTGGGTCATTGTAACTTGAACTCTTCGGGCCGTCGGTACTCCCTTTTAGCGGGAAATCTGATTCAAATAACATGCTAGAAGCTTTAGAGAGTTCAATATATATTATATTCAACATCCATACTTTTATACATACTATCATACTAATATTATAAATGTGAAATAATGCCTGTATGTCTATCTGTTACCTCTTCACACCCAAACCGCTGAACGGATTTTGCTGAATTTTGGTATAATTGAGGCGCCCGAAAACGGACGAGGTTTCCGCACGACAAACGAATTTTGGTGCAACAGAGTTGCGGGCAACATGTGGTTATAAACTTTAGACTTTAGAGAGAGACCAGCCCCCTGATACACGATGAGATTCCGCGCGGAAACGTTCTCACGGAAACTCCTGGCACTTTTAACAGAAGTTTCCGAAATCGGGAACGAATACGTGCGGAATCTCATCGTGAATCAGGGGGCAGAACAAGTTTATCTGTTTGGATGTTTGTCTATTTATCACGCCGAAGCATCTGAACGGATTTTAATGTTTGTACACACACACAGGGTAGGCTGACGCAGATAATTTGATACTGTTTGTTCTGATTGTTTGCTATTTTCATTGTTAGATATAGACTTTACCGGCGAAGAAGTATTAAAGAAAAACGTTTGAAGGTTAACAATTTTTTAAAGGGCTTCTTAATTTGAATACTACATATAATATATCTACCGGATGATGCCCGCAGCTCAGTTGCGCCAAAATGCCATATAATTAATTTATCGCGCGGGAACCGTATATTTTTCCGGAATAGAAAGTATTAAAGTACCCTATGTCCTTCCCCAGACCCCTAACTAACTTCACACAGAAAATCACGTCATAATTCATAAAGTTACACGCTGGTGACGAAGCTACAAATCCAAAAATGGTACAATAATAGATCCAAATATGGTCTTGTAACAGATCGCTGTCGTGATCGACGATCTAAAATGACTCCAGCTCTAGGCCAAGGCAACGACACTGGCATACATACACATGAAATGACTAAAATGGCAGAAATGTGTCGCCCGAGGTCAATACAAACGCGTAAAATGTATTACTAAATCTGTATAGTTTGTTGGTTTGTTTGTACCCGCTAATCTTAGGAACTACTTGCCCGAATTTAAAAATATTTTTGTGTTGTTTAGTCCTTTCATCGAGAAAGGCTATATAACATCACGCTACGACTAATAAGAGGCTAGCAGTAATCAAAAAAAGCATTATGATATTTAGGGGGCAAGCGAGCAGACGGGTTACCTGATGGAAAGCAACTGCCGTCGCCCTTGGGCACTTGTGACATCCGAAGAGTCGCAAGTGTGTTTCCGGCATTTTATGCAGGAATAACTATAGGGGGATTAGGGAAGTTACTGAGTAAACTCACTCACTGTATGGAACACAACACAACGCTGTTTGATACCAGTTTTCTGTGAGACCGTGGTATCACTCCGATCGAGCCCATTGGTGCCGAAAGCTCCCACGGCAAAAACAGGTGTAATGGTAGTAATTTTTGACTAAATAAAATAAACTAAAATAACTCCAATCTATTTAGGAAAATAATCTGAAAAGTTTCTTTTGCACGCAAAGGGGTCAGGGGGTTCAAGAGTATCGCTTTTAACTTAGTCCTCCGCTCAAGGGCGGTTATTTCGGTCTGTGAGGACATATGAGTTATATAACTAATATCTGGCATGTGACAATAATCTCTTATATTTTTAGTTATATTTTAACAAAACTAGGTGTACAACCAATTTCAAGTAAGCGTTAACGAAAAGAAACGCTCTAAAATTTCATCAGGATTTAGAGCGTCCGTAGCCTAGTGGGGACCTTTGGTTTGCACTCGAGAGGGTGCAGGTTGTAACCCCGGTGGAGGCGTGTACCAATGTGACATTTTCTGATCTCAAGTACATAATACGGATGCTCATTGCTGTGGGAGAGCCATGCTTCGACACGAATGACTCGGCTCTACCGGAGTGATCTGACAGAAAGCTGGCGTGAAACGGCGTTGTGCTGTGTTTCGTCCAGTGAGTGAGTTTACCGTTTATATTAATACCTATTTCCATTCCCTATTCCCTCATAAAGGCCGGCGACGCCCTTATAACTCTTCGGATGTCACGAGTGTCCCTGGGCGACGGCAGCTGCTTTCCATCAGGTAGCCCGTCTGCTCGCTTGCCCACTAAATATCATAAAAAAATCTAAACGAAGAAGAGATTCTTTTACTGAAGTACCTATTTTCATTTTGTTTTGTTACACTGAAAATTCTTTGCGTTCTCGACTTCGTAGAATCACTTTTCTACTCTATACGCTATAAAGATTATAAAAGTCCCATCATAAAGTTTATCGTAGCACCCTTCCAGTTGGCTGACTCAGCTAATATTATTCGTATTTGTTACTATCGCCTCCTTTTCGATCGTAAAACTTATGTAGTAGTTGAGATAACATAAAAACTTGGTATAGGACTTGAGGAGCTATAAAAAAAAACCTTAAATGTTTTATACCCATGTAATCTAAACTAAATATTGTTTAGATTGCATTATAGTCTGGTTAGGACAATGCAGGCTGATCACCTGATTGTCAGACAAGTAAGATGATCCATGCGTCGGATGGGCATGTAAAGTCGGTCCTGCGCCTGATCTCTCCCCAGTCGTGTCGGCCCCATCAATCCCACTGGGCACTGGGAGTAAAGGAAGAGAGAGTGCTCTTGTGTACTGCGCACACACTTGAGCACTATAAAATTAATTCTGCGTAACAGGCCTAGTTTCAATGAAACCGGCCACCTTTATCGAAACCGGTGTGGCAGTTATTATTATTTTATTATAGATTTTCGCAACTAAACTATAGCAATCTTAACTATTATTATAAATAGGAAAATGTGTTTGGTCTTCTTTCGCGCTCAAACGAAGCAATCTTTTGACTAGATTTTTGACATAGACTTGGTTCCAATGCTGGAGAGTAACATAGGCTTTTCTCGGAAAAACCGTCTTGGAAAACATCATTCTTCTAAAGAATATTGGCATTTTTACGTGATCATAAAAGGCGAGTGAAGATTGCTTCAGGAGAGCCATGCTTTGGAACGAATGGGCCGGCTCGACCGGAGTGATTCCTCGGCCTCAAAGAAAACTCGCGTGAAACGGCGTTGTGCTACGATTCGTTCAGCGAGTGAGTTTACCGGTTGCCCAACTTCCCCAATCCCTGTATTCCTATTCCCTCATAAAGGCCGGCAACGCACTTGCGACCATTCGGATGTCACTAGTGTCCATGGGCTACCGCAGTTGCATTGCATCAGGTAATCCGTGTGCTCGCTTGCCCCCTAAATATAATTAAAAAAGCGCACAAAAGCAAGTAATGTATATATGAATAGAAAGTTTTCATATCTCATCCAACTCCAAAACCGAAGATATTTTAATAAAGAAACAAATGATAAATTTTTATATTAGGAGGGACACACACTAGGTTTTTTCAGACAAACGACATGCGATTTTGTGTGACAATAAAACACGTTGTTATTGTTAGTTGTAACACTAAAGTATTCCAAATAAACATCCATATTTTCCCACCACCCAGCTATTTGGTAAACAGACATGTTATATACAATGTTATTTGTTCACCGCACTACTTCGGTTATTAGATGGCCACTTTGGAATTGAAGACATAAGTGAAAGAAGCGGGTAACTAACATTTTTAAAACTGCCGGAATTTCGCGTAAATGGACGCCTTAGGACCGGAAAAATTTGATGCACAGCTAGTTGGACAAGCCAGATAATAAAATCCCTAAATTACAAGATTTATGTTTAAAATTTTATTCGAAAAAATGAGTATTTACTCAAAGACTGTAAAAACTTTAGTTATCCGTTTCTTCTACTTATGTCTATTATTATTATTTTCCATCCTTTGTTTTAGGAACTAAGTTACTATTCTACCAAATACAGTTTAGAAATATAACATTAACACATATATGGCTGACGCCACAGATTACTAAATGTTTATGAATACCAAGTATATTTTTTGGAAAATCTTTTTTTAATAGGTTTTCGGCATTTAGCATCAAAACAACAGAATACTACCTTTTATTAAGCCTCAGATACTAGCTACAGAACATAAGTAACTTATTCCTTATTAAAAGTGAATAATCTATTGAAATAATTTTCATTTAACCAAAATACTTAACATTCTTAAATTACGATAAACATTATACCAAAAACACCTAAACTGCAGCTAAAATTTTCCGTTTAAATAAATTATCCGACGCTTTCCTTCCAAGGAACGTTTTCGCTTTGAGGTAGAGCTATGAAAAGGCAGGAATTAGCATGTTTAAGTTGATCAAATAGAGAAGCTAGGCAGTCTGTGATCCGCAGCCACGTTTGTATAGATTGAGAAAAAGATTAGCTCGAATTTAACGAATTATTAATATAATAAGTTGAGGAGAACGTCCTGTGGTCGAAATTCGACCATAATAAATATTTAAATCCATCGCGTAGAGGAGCTAAAAATATGATTTATTCTAAATTTAATTACAGTCTTCAAATTGGCATTGAGGTCTCGTTACCGGGGCATTCAATTTTATTTAAAAAAAAACAGACGTCAACCATAAATAATAGAATATTTCGTGTATGATTATCGTGTTATGTCAAAATATTGCAGTGTGTAGCGTTTTATTTATTAAAAATATATAAGATTAAAGAATATTTAAAAATTATACGGATTTTCCACGCTCCTCCATATCAACTATAACTGGGAGACATTTCATCTTTCTTCGTCTACGCGTCTATCGCAAAAAGGGGTACAACGTTTTCCGCTCGCGTATTAATCTAATATATAAAATTCGTGTCTATTAGTTTTTATGTATTATGGCACTAGACGATTATCGTCTTTTGTACTGCCATTTTAAGTTGTAAAACTGGGGGCTTCAAATTGTACCGTACGAGTTTTAATTTAGCTCTGGGTTCTGGGTATATTATTTTACACAGTTGTTAGTATGTTTATTTTACACAGAATGCACTGTAATTTTTTGTTTAGATTCAAACAACGTAAAGCAGCTATAACACAAAGGAGGACCGGACAATATGGTCCAAGAACGAATAACGACGTGACATATGTCATTAGTAAGGTATTTCATCATATTGCAATAGTTACTGTGGAAGCTCATTTCACTGTGTGAAAAAAGCTTTGGCTCTTCAGAACCGTACATTTTCAAGGGATAAGAATGATCATATGTGTTGCCTAGACTTAATAACTAACAAATAAAAAAAGATTCAGTACTTTTGGAGATTAGCGCGTACAGACGGACATATCAACAGACAACTTTTTTTTGTCGATTTGTGTTCTGTTACTGTTCCTAAGCCCCCTTCCCAACTCGCACATTGATTGTGCGAGTTGGCCTATATAACTTTTTTCTTAAAGCGATTTGAATTTTACTCCCATAGTAACTGTTGTAGTATATAGAAATACCAATCTAATAACATATGTCACGTCCTAATTGGACCAGTCTCCTTATATTTATGCCTGTCATCCTTTAATGATACAAATGCTATTAGCTCTAAAGGCCCTCAAGAAATATACTTTGTTTGAAGACGATAAACAACAATATTTCTAGCAAACCTGTATTTATAGATTGTTTACACAGGGTTCATTATAAAAAATCTTAGCAGAGAATCCTGTAAGATTACAAGCCCACTTCCAGCGTATGGCGCGGCGAGAAAAAGCCAGTTTTTTAATAAAACACTTTTTACATACATTATGAATGCGAACGCAAGATGTTTTTCCTTGGAAACCAGAAGAGCAGGTGGTACGGTTTTTGCTTCTCGATAAAGCTGTATGAGAAAATAAACATTTTAACGAGTTCCTATTTGGTTCCTTTGTAGTGGAAATAAAGGTAGTGTTGGAGGTAGAACAACTTAGAACGGAGTAGCTGCGACTTGTGACGCGGCATCTTAATTAATAACTCATAAAAATGGAAACAATTTACTGCTCCAAATAGACGTTATCCTGCCAATTTGTATTGTGAATGGACCATTTTCGAGTCCCCTTGAACACTAAGCAAATTCATGACAATCGATCTAATCGTTTAAAAAAAGAAATTACAAGGTGCAACAAACGTAAGCGAGAATACCATGGGACTTAAAGCGAAAAATATACTGATCAGACGCGACTTACGGACGCGACTGATAGCCGCGACCTAGATAATAATTGTACATTGAAGTGTGTAAACTATGTGGCATAAGTCGCGGACGTTTTGTATGGGCTGTCGGCCGCGTCTGACGTCAGTCGCGGACGTTTTTATATGGGCTGTCAGCCGCGTACAATCAGTTTCATTTCAGCTTTAGGTGTTTAGCGACACATTATACATACGTTAAGTGAATTTCCTTAACTAAGTTTTCATAAGACATTGTCTTTGGAATGTAAACTGCAAATGGTATAAACCCCGCAATATTCGACATTCCTTCCTAACCGATGTTTGTAAATACTAGACACACGTATACAGCAAACGTTACATAAAGATTTTCACCAGGGCGTTAAGAAAGGTCTTTAGCTGAAGGAATTTCAGAGAACCGTGCAGTTTAGCTTCTCTATACTAGCTGTAATAATGTGTTCGTGAAGTTGTGATACTAATTAAAAAAAAGGAAGATAGCAAGCAAGAAAGCAAGAAAAGGGGAGGTATAACCAAATTTTTGCCATAGACTTAGAACTATTTTGGAAAAATGTCATGTTCCTAAAATAGCCGCACGAGGAAGATATCTTTTTCATTGACTATAGGATTGTTTTCGACCTAAAAAAAGCTTGGTAGCTTTTTTACGCAAATGTTTGAAAATGAAAAAAAGGGATGAAGCCATTGTTATATGCTTTATTATGATTGTATGTAACGCAATATACAGGGTAACTAAACTAAGTATCAATATTAGGTTGTGTTGGAATTCCCAGTTAGATTTCGCTGAAAGTGTCAGCGTTGAAGACTAACTTATTTTCACTTTTATATGGGAAAACTGATACTAGGACTACTTGCATGGGCACGTTTATTGTTATTTGTATAGTCACAAAAAAGTGTGCTTTCAGCGCTGATATTTTTACAGTGAACAAAGGACATACAAAATCTTAATTATAGCCACTTAATTTTGTTAACCCAAGTATATTTTTTGCGTTCCAGTGGCGGACTTTCGTCTCACTTAGCTTGAGTTATGCGCCCGCGCCGCCCACATGCTCTCAATTTCTTTCGTCCGACTTATGATGTATTATTAGTTATTATATTGGAATGGTAATGTACTAGAAAAGCAATTCTTTTGTACGGCATATCGTTTCGGACGCCATTTTAGTTATGATTTTATCGATTGCTTGTAAGTTGAAACTCATATATTTTTTATAACTAGAGGTCGCCGTGTGGTCGAGATTCGACCATAAATATTTCTCATATTTTATCACAGACTTCAATTTGGCATAAAGTTATCGTTACCAGGCCGTTAAATTTTATTTAAAAAACATAGATTTCAAACATAAACCAAAGAGTATTTCGTGTATTATCATCGCCTTATGTCAAAATTGTAGTGTGCATGTTTTAGTGTGCGTAGCGTTTTATTTCTTAAAAATATGCAAGATTAAAGCTTTTTTTAAAATAATATTGTTATTCGACGCTCTTCCTCCATATCAACTATAACTGGGAGGAAATTCATGCTTTTACATCTACGCGTCTATCGTAAAAAGGGGTACAAAGTTTTCCGCTCGCGTATTAACATATAGACATACATTACACAGGCCACACGCTGTAAATCCATACTAATATTATAAAGCTGTAAGTAAGTCTGTGTGTATCATGTTGCGGGTAAGACGTCATCAAATAATAAAACCGGTTAATATATACAACCAAATATCCTCCCTTTCAGAAGTCGGGTAAAAAATATCGATTTAAGGCTTGTCAATTCCGTAATCCCTGTGATTTCCTGCGACGCTCGGCGCTAAATCAATCTGATGGGTTATTTTATTGGGTATCGTGATTGGTTTTATTCGATCACGTATTGACAAAAATATTGACGAACACCTTGACATAGGCACAGATTGTTTTTATGCAAAGACTTTATTTTGGTCCATGATCGATGATCAAGATTAGGTAGATAGTACACACAAGCGACGCGTGGGTAGTCAAAGAATAATTTGGCTATTCATTGTGCCATCAGAGAAAATGTATTGACTTATTTAGTCGATACTAGATTTTGCTTCACTTTACTAATATTTTTAAAGCATGACGTTTTTCTACCTAGCGAGACCGATTGCTACACCGATAGCTTAAATTGTCTCGAAGATATGAAAATTTAGAAATCACATAAAATTGGCCTTCCTAAAACGCTCCATACAAAACGATACCTAGTTATGACGTCACCTTTAGGTAGTACGCACCGCGGGAAGACTCTGTTCGATAACTATGTTAAGGCTTATTACAAAAGATATATAAAAGTTATAAAGTTGAAATTTAGGAAATACTTATTTTTTATTTTTGTCTGTGTCTTTTTACCATTATTTTTGATTTTTGAACTCGTTGATATCCCTGTTACATGGAGGAAAAATTGATATCCCTATTAAATACAGGAGAAAAATTTAAGAGCACTAGTTTATAGAATTACCTGCGCTCGGCTATAAAAAAATGTCGCATTCCGCACTAGTTCGATGTATATTTCAACGTATATTAATTAAATTACCAGTAATAATTACGAATAATAAATATCAATTAATGAAAACAGATCATTTAATACGTTATAGTGGAGGTAAAACTGACCTATTTTACCGCTGAAAATGCGAAAGAAAAGCACCGAGTTGGGTTAAGCAATTTAAATATAAAACTTGGTAGAGAACTCGCTGTGTGTAATGCATTCTTTAGTGCAATTAGTTCTCTACCTTGTGCCTTTGAGTTATGTTTTGATCGCGACATAAAATATGAAAGTAAAAAGCTGAACCGAAAGCCTATAAGCCTTCATGTTTATTTTTGGTCACCACGCAATTATAAATACACTTTGCGCGAAAATTTGTATGTCACGCGGGAACCGTACATTTTGCCGGGATAAAAAGTACCCTATATGTTGGCCAGAGTTAATAGCTATTAAACAAAAAAAGATTTATTCATATCCGTACATTAGTTCCTGAAATTATCGCGTACAAACATACAAATAAAAATGTACAGACATTCAAAGTTGTAAAAATATGAATTGAACAGACACGCCAATTTACTGTTATTATTATATGTATAGATTTACCATCAAATAATGTCTGTTCCAAGCCGTGTGTGTCGAATTGCGTTTGCCTTTCAAATATTGTGTAAAACAATTATAATATTACCTAACGTGTGACCATTATGCAAGTTTATACTCGGATAGCTCCGTTGTGCGGAACGCCAAATTGTAAATTATAATCACTTATGTTCTTTGTCTTTACGTTTTAGCTTCAGTATCGTCGTGCTTGCTTATATTATAGAGGTGCAAATGCTATATTATTAGGTTTGTTTTAGATGCAAGACTAATATTATTATTTAATCGCAACACAACACCGGTTAATGTTTATACATGGGCCAGAGGGGTAAGTTTAACCTCTTATAAGTATGTCAAAACGTTAAC
>JAOTAV010075785.1:0-12993 GCA_026546445.1 Cyclargus thomasi | reverse complement strand
TGATTTCCCGCCTTTACTTGACACTGGCCATGGTTTTAGCCAAGCGCCATATAAATAAATAAATAAATAAATAATAAATATACATCAATTGTTATTAGCGTTACTATAATTGTAATTTTGTACTTTTGACAGCCCTACATTAAAGTGCTTCAGATCTACACTGATCGATCGAATTAACATACACAAGGCGTAAGAATTCGATCACGAATTACGATAGACTCGTGTCTGGGGAGTACAATTGTAATTTTTATCACGTTTCTACGCTTTTAAAAAAGTATATTCTTAATTGTTATTAATTGTATTATATTTCGCTTATTGGTATAAATAAAACAATAAAACTATTTTATTGTTTTTTTTCTATCTGCAAAAAAACAAATGTTTTTATGGCTCTTTAAATTTTAACTCCGCACTCAATCCACACTCGTTTTAATGAAGATGACTTAGTTAGTTCTTTAAAATATACTCTGCTGTAGCCGTTGGTCACTTGGTGACGCTACAGACACTGCGTTTGTGACGTGCAGTTCTAATGACTACTAGGGCTTTTGGAGGGCGGGAAACAGTATGAAAAAAAAATGTTTTTTTTCAACCAGTACTGTTACATTAGAAGATACAAACATTTTTTTTTCATTGCATAGAAATGCAGGTCTACTGAAATATTATTTTTATGTAGCCATAACTTTTTTCACACAGTAATTTGAAATGAGCTCTCATATAACTGTTATAGTACATAATATATTAAAAAACTTGTTTAATGACATAATATTACTATTTTTTCCTAGCCCATGGAATATGTACCTAACAACTGAAGAGTCGCAAGTGCGTTGTCTTGCTTTATGAGGGAATGGGAATAGGGATAGGGGGATTTGGACAGTTGGGCCACCGGTAAACTTACTCACTGAACCAGTTTGTATTATGTCTGTATTATGTTACGTTGTTATTAGTCATTTGGAATATCCTCCGTACAATTTTGCCGATTATCCTTTAAAAGTTAAAGTGTTATTCCCCTTATCCTTTCCTTCTACAGGAATCTATGCGTATTGGTTTTACCCGCAAACCTGTTAAGAATCAGCGACTATATTATTGTGCGTCAGCAACGCCCGCTATTAAATTTTCCATTTCCGTTCCTGGAACATTTTATATCTTCAAATGACTAGTGCAGATTGCTATTCATTAATGACGGTTTAATACTTATAAGTTATTGTAAATGAACCGATGAATCATTAGTTCATATTCTCTATTATTTTTCATTGCATATAATTTAAACTAAAAGAATGCTTAGTTTTTAAAATTCGAAAAAAAGCAAACAGTTTAGATGTAATATTAACGTTGAAGTAAAAATCTAAGCAGATTTTTCCAAAATTTTCAACATTAGACTTAAATTAATAAATAAGTACAAATATTTTTTAAAGTTAGATGAAGGACGGGCGAGTATGTTTAATTTTATAAGACTTAAATTCTTAGTTCTTCTCATTCTCTTCATAGCTGCGGAATACCGTGACCAACAATAACCAATTTTTTACTCTTAATTTCCAGGCACGACATCAAAAGTGACAGCTGAAGATCTGCACTACGGTGACAAGTCATGTATGCTGAATGCCACGCACCTGCACCTTAACCAGCTACCAGTGGTCTGCGAGAAGGTCAATTCTAGTGAGATGTAAGTCATTGTATACAAGTGGTTGTTGCTCGTTAGCAGTGAATAGGGAATATGCGTGTAAAACAAAATTTATTGAATGCAAATTTTTATGACAGTGGGCCTAAAGATATACATAATCACAAAGAATCTCTAAATTCTGTTGAGAAATAAGTAAGATATTAGCGATGTAAGTTTTCTACCCATCTTTTTCTCTTAAAACGTAATTTAATATGAACTTTGTATGCAGCTTATAGAATTTGACGTCACAATTAATATCGGATCGCTCTTTCTAACTGACTACTTTAAAGGATTGTATTTTGTTGTTTTCAATTTTATCAAAAAACTGATTGGACAACATCGTTTTTCAATAACGTAAGATTTATTTAATTAAACAATAAAAAACCATGCATATTCCCTATGGTTTTTTGTAAGTAGTTGTTTGGCCATGGCGTTGCTAACTTTACTGTGTGGTTCGACAATTAAGTGATTAATCGAAACAGAAGTTCCTACAAAAATAGTTTTTGATTAATCCCGTGACTAGCACATATTTTACTTACGGACTATCTGAGCAACGTCATTGTTGCTAATTAGTGTACAGTAATACAGTTCCAAGACAATCAATTTCTACTGCAATATTGATACAATGTTGTATCTGTGGGTTTATATTTTCTTGTTTGGTAAGGCTATTGCTAATTCCTCTTCAACGCATTCATAAAAAAAAAATTATATATTAGATAAAATAAAGGCGTTTGTTTTAAATAATATATAAAATTCTCGTGTCACAGTTTTCGTTGCCAAGCTCCTCCGAAACGGTTTGACCGATTTTGATGAAATTTTTTGTGCTTATCCGGTATCTATGAGAATCGGCCATGGGCGACGACAATTGCTGACCGACAAACGTTGTTTTGCCATTATTTATATGGCAAAACAACGTTTGTCGGGTCAGTCTAGTTATATATAAAAGTTATTTTTGGTGGTGACTATATGACCACCAAAATGAGTTTTTGCGTTCGACTCCTACATTAGTATACTGAAGCCGGTTTTTTCTTTTAAACTTAGCAGAATCATTGATGACTTTTTTTAATCTATGGACACTTCACACTACGTCAGTCTGGTCCCGTGATAAGTGCCTAAAGGACTTGTGTACTGATAACCGAAATAAATTTAATGCTTTTTTAATACCTTAAGGTATGAGAATGAGTTAAGTACTGTACTTAGGAGTGAAATTCTGTCTACCTTTAATATAAAAAACAATTGCTGTAGATTTTTGCAAATAGCACAGTCCTTCTTCTTCAGTGTTTTTTACAAAACTCTGATTTGACGTCTTTTTTGTTTATACCGCGCAATAACCACAAAGCCGTCAGTTTATAAAAACACTTATCATTCAAGGAAATAACAAGAAAAGGTATGCTTAATTAACATACGCCCTAGTGATTGTTTGACATTGAATTATAATTAGGCATAGCAAAAGCTAGCACTCGTTCTGATATAATGTCCATGAAATTACTGTTGATAAAAACTTGGCTGAATCAACCCACGTCGCCTGGCCGTGACAGTAGCCAAGGTCAGAAGACAAATTCCGACTTTTGATTTTATAAATACTATACAGTACAAAATATATACGATTAATTACACAACCAGTCACCAGTTAGATATGCGCCAGAAGTTAAACAAAATAATTGAGAATACATAAAGTATAATGTATTCATATAATCCAACGAGGATTAATTTTTAAGGTTGGCAACACTTTGAACACTGGAATTAGGAATATAACACCAGTAGTCCTTACTCCTCAACGATTTGCGGAAGAGCTTTTCTTTAAATTAACGTAATGCAGCGACATCCAAATTTGAGCTATTCTAGCCTACGAACAGAAGTACCATTAAAAAACTTCATGTACTTGTTTCAGATGCGAATCCCTAACGTTGAATGGGACTCGGTACTGCGAGTGGGGCTACAATGGCCTGGGTATAGACTACCAGGTGCTGGCTGGCCCGGCTTTCATGGCCGTGTTCACTGTCGTGGGTGTCATATTAGGAGTTGCCGCTGATAAGTAAGTCATCATCAACCCATAAACAAGGAAGTACTTAAGTTTCCATGTGTACATTTTTTGTATGTTTAGCCATAACTCTTGATACAGTTATGAGATTTTGTTATTAATTCTTTTATTCAAAAGGATACACTGCAGAAATTGTCCCATTTTTACGAAAATATGGTCCATATGTGAAGAAAATGAGGGTTATCGAGGAGGTCTTCAAAGTTTTTTGGATGTATTGTATGTAGTGTGATGACGTGCATGTGTTTTTCTTTTCTACCCAAAATTAATCAAAATTTAAATTCACTTATACATTGTTGCTTATTACAGATTCAACCGAGCTCGAATTCTTGGCGTGTGCACTTTGGTGTTCGTGATCGCTATACTTCTGATGGGAACAGTAACGGAGTACTGGCATCTTGTATTGCTACGTATGATCATGGCTGCTGGAGAATCTGGCTGCAACCCGCTGGCTACTGGCATACTGACGGATCTGTTCCCTGAGCACCAAAGAGCGCTTGTGCTGTCAATCTTCAACTGGGGCATATATGGCGGCTACGGTATCGCCTTCCCCGTTGGAAGATACATCCCTGATTTGAACGCTTGGGGATTGGTGAGTTCAATCAAAATCATCAGAAGATTTTAAAAAAAGTAACATCCTGTTGCATTACTTCCTGATAAGTGCGGTATAGCCTATCCAAAAGTTACTACAAAGTGTTGAAAAGGCTAAATCGTATAAGAAGTCGCAATTTGTTCACGGTTCGTTGAAAATGTTATCAAGTTGTCTGTTGGATAGTTATATCTAAATTATATATGGATAGTTATATCTATTAATATCTAAATTATATTATTTATATTTTAACGTATGTTTTTCAGAGTTGGAGGCTTTGTTATTACGGAACTGGTGTAATCGGCATTATAGTTGCGATTCTCACATTTCTAACACTTCGGGAACCAGAACGTACCACAATTGGCGAAGAAGGTAATTGTCATGCTTAAAACCACTCGCGTAAATTTGGATCTTTTAATGCTGGTAATGGGTTATTAATTTTATAATACGGTTAAATATCATCAAGCTTCTGCTTCAATTAAGTCTTGAAAGTGTTATGAACGCCTGTTGTGATTATGGTGATCATTGATTTAAATACTTTTTACATGAAATAGTTAAAATGATTTTGTGATATGTAAGATGAAGTAGGTACTACTAGAACCAAAAGTGTGAAGTGTGAATATACTTTCATTAAATTCAAAGTCTATTGACTTTAAAAGAGTCATTCTGTTGAATTTTATAAATCAAAATCCGCTCATTATTAACCATTTTGCAAGTGTTCAAATGTATACATATCATAAAACAGAAAATTGGCGTGTCTGTACAATTAATATTTTTACAAACACTAATAGAACCCAAAACAAAAAAATAATTGAAAGTTTGTCTGTTTTTCTGTTTGTACACGTTACTAAACGGATTAAAAATAAATCTTTTTTTATTTAATAGATATTAAGTCTAGGCAACACACAGGATACTTTTTATCCCGGGAAAATTTACGTTTTCCGTGATATACAAATTTTACGCGCAGTGAAGTTACGGGCATCAACTAGTAGATAATAAGTAAATAATTTATAGCAAATGCCCGCATAGTTGCTGCTGCTAATGAATAATGTGAAATAGTTAAAATAATGAATACATAGATACGTTGTATTTGATGACATCCATACTTACGTTGAGCAGCTAACATAAAATAGTATGCAAACAAAGAAACAAACAGCATCCCAATATATACATATACATTTTTGCATATGCAAAAATTTATCTCTATAATATATAAGGCCTAAATAAATAAGAAAGTTAACCAACCGGTGGTCAAAACTCAGACAATTTTGTTTGCGTTATGGATTCCAAAACCGGAACTTATTAAACATTCAATTAATTAAAAAAATCACTTTTTATGAAACTTAATGATACTGTATTACTTATATCCAGGAACTAGTCCATCTAAAGCCGGTGACGCTAGCCTGGAGTCTGGCAAGAGCATGCCGCAGCTGAGTATCTGGCATGTTATTGCTCAACCAAGAGTTCTGCTGTTATGTCTTGCCGCTTCCATCAGACATTGTGGTGAGATGATTGTTGTTGACATTAATTAAATATGCTGGATCAAATTATAAGTCACTTTTAGCCTTTTGTACCTTTGAGAAATTGATTCATAGCCAGTTATCCTTAGACTGGCTATTATATTATATTAGGTCGTTAGACCGGACTATGTTGATTCCATATAAGACGTCGGCTGGGTTTGAAAGTACGTAGGTCCGCAATTCGACTATGAAAAAAATCCCTGAAAGTAAAGTGACAACCAAAAGAGCTTATTAAATGTAATAATAATATATTTAAAATCTACGATGGTGGACAAACACAACTACTTGCCCCTGTCTTTACAGGTGGTATGACATTCGCGTACAACGCCGATCTGTACTACCGTGACTACTTCCCGGACGTCGACCTCGGCTGGTGGTTGTTCGCCGTCACTGTCGGCATCGGCTCCATCGGAGTGGTCGCTGGTGGTCTTATTTCTGACAAGTAAGTCCAACTTCGTCATATAGGTTAAGGGCCTGTTTTACCACTTCCTAATGAGTGGCGTATAAGCTATCAGCAATATTTCAAATTTGATAGAAAAAGTAGAATGAAGATGGAGACAAAAATGATTTGGATAGCCAATCCGACACATATTAGGAAATGGTGCAACAACCCTTAATTTTGCTAAGTTTTACTTAGCAAAATTTGGGGCCCGTAGTGATTCATTGATTAATTCTAGATCATTAATGAATTATTATCATAATATTAAAATTTATTTTAGCCCCGATAGCATTTCCATTCACGAATGAATGAAGTAGGCTTAACCCTTTTTTATTAATTCGCTTCTAGTATTAGAATTTTGTTTCGTATCAAAAACCTTGCGATATTGACGGATTAACATTCTTTTTCTGAGACACTTTGTTTTTGCCGCTTAAGGTACCTACGAAATTTACTGCCGTCCTCTTGGACGCTGCTGCCCAAAGACAATAGTCTAAAATCACTATTTCATAAATACTGACGTAATATCGATCCATGATCTAATTTATACTTAAGTTATTAGCTAGTATTATAGCGAGTATAATATGCGAGTAGGTTTACTCTGATATTATCTTATTGTCTTTTTGCTCAAGATTGACGGTATGGTTCATGAAATCTCTGTCAAATTGCTATACAAACCGCCATTGTCAACAAGAAACTGACAACACAACACTTTGTTTACAATCGCGTTTTGTATGGAAATGACAATTTTTTGATGCAGGGTTAATGTACCATACCGCCAATCTTGAGCGAATGCATAATAGTCTATTTTCTTGCAATCTGCAGGTTCGTATCTCGAATGGGTGTGCGGTCGCGAGTATTGGTGCTGGCGTTGTCTCAGCTGATAGCGACTTTGCCCGCCTTTGGATCCGTTGCCTTCGGACCACTGTGGGCTATGATCACCTTAGCTATCTCTTACTTCTTTGGTACGTACTAAGCATTTTATAAGCACACACAAGTAAATTTTGCTTGCAATACTAGAGAACCATCAGGCGGTGATTAATCCAGCTGCATGGCAATTTATTAGATGAAGCCTACAACTCCGTTGCATCAAAATTCGTCAGACCCGTAAATTTTTCAAGAATAAAAAATATTCTAACGACTTTATTTCAAAATCCTAATTTAAGTTTCAGCGACTTGGACGTAACAGATCTAGACAAACTGATACACTTTTACATTTATAATCTTTGTATGGATATAAGCCTATCAAATCACCTTTTTTCTTTTTTAATAAGTAATTTTTCTTTCTAATTCTTTTCCAGCTGAGATGTGGTTTGGAATCGTATTCGCCATCTTGGTGGAAATCGTGCCTCTCTCCGTCCGCTCCACGACCGTGGGTGTCTTCTTGTTTGTGATGAACAACGTCGGTGGAAACCTGCCCATCCTAGTAGACCCAGTATCTAAAGCCATTGGATACAGGGAGTCCATCATGATCTTCTACGCCGGCTTTTATGGAATCAGTGAGTTCTTTTGAATGTTATCAAATGTTTCTATAAGCTTAAACTTACATGCACACAAGATTGAGGGTGTCACTATTTCAAGTGTCGTATTGACTATCCACAACTTATCTGTCAGAATATGAAGTTTGGAAATTTGCTAAAATTAAATAGGACGTGGATAATCTGTCCCACACTTATCAGAAAAGATAAACTATGATATTACGATTAAGTATGGAGAATCTGTAATATTATGAGTTGTGAATAGCCTATCTGTTTAGAGCAGAAAGTGGTGAAACAGCTTCTTAAAGTTTTGAAATCTGATATATAAAGATCTTTACAGTAGAGTTTTTAATTTCACTATAGAGTGAGCAGTAGGCATCATGGAATCTAGTCATAATTGGCAAATTCTTTTCAAGACAAGGAATATTCGGATAGACACTTGAAACCATATTTAATTGATCTGCACATTTTGATCCATTCAGTTACTTTTGTAATGATATGAATTGATATAACATTTTTATATCTATTACAGGCAGTATAATTTTCTTCCTTACAATGTTTCTGATGGACGGCCCAGTTGAGAGCAACCAGAGTGAAACAAATAGACAAACAAACAAACCGGAGGGACTAGACAACAGAGCTTTCACACAAGATGAGCTCGTCAGGAGTCAACGACCTACACTACCTATTGATAGTTCCAGTAGACTATAAGTTTTAGATTTTAAATTATGATGGAAAAGAAAGGATTATGTCGTGGAAAGGAGACGAAATGTGATATATGCCCAATGTGATATTGATGAAGGATTCGTTTGTGTGATGTTTGCTTAAATTATTGTAAGGGCCTTTTTCACAATGGCCTAGTAAATAACGATCAGCTTGACCGTAGGTTAAGATTTTGCTTACAACTAATTTTTAAGCTCGAGCTATTGTAAAATAGGTTTTCAAAAATGTTGCGATTATTTCCCTAATTTGACAAACATATATAACTAGCCAACAATAGAGGTAAATTTAAAAATGGTAATGAATCGTATACTGATCAAAAATAGTAAGAACTTAAATGTTTTAAAAACGGGACTAACAATTGTACAAATTAATGAAAATTAAACATTACTTGAGCTATATAATATATAGCTAATACATTTTTGTTATTATTTTCTAAAGTTAAGTGATCTGTTTTACTTATGTCAAGAAAACTTAAAAGTGAAAGTAACAACTACAAATTACCTCTATAATTATTATTTCTGGTTGATTTCGTAAGTTCAAAATGTTGTTTTAGTACAATAAACTATTATTTATTGTTTTTATAAATGCATTTTTTTTATTTTTAAAATTCTATTCACACCCTATTTTTGCAGACAGTAAAATTGGAATGCGGGCACAATTTTGCAAGTCATGTTTACAGACATGAATTAAATTTCAAAAACATTATTTCCATAATAAGTGGATATACAGGCTTAGATATCACAGTCCTCCAAATGGTATAATATTATGAAGATTATTAACATTTATTTAAATTTCAAAAACAACATAAAATCGTAACGTGTGTGTGTATGTATGACTGTCTGAGTGTGTGAGTACAGGCGCTTTGTCTATATACTTTTATTAAGGTTGACATATATCTTCAATATGTAGCTTTAAGGATAATTTATCATCTAAAGTTTCGCCAAGGTAACGTATAGATTCAGATCTTTGGATAGACCGACAGTTACAGAGGATGTATTGGTGAGAGACAGTGAAGAGGGTTGATTTTTATTTTGTGGCGACACTCACAATAAGCACAATAATCCTGCATCGCGCTGTCGACGATTTTTAATTCCAGCATTATATATAATGACAACTGAAATGTATCACGTGGGCTTCGGCCTGGCCGGGCGTAACATCTCGCCCGGTCGGAAGATCTTCCTTTGGAGCTACCACGTACATCCCAACAATCAGTTTAAGCAATGGAGTGGCAGTAGCAAGAGTTGAAAGCAAAATGTATTTAGTTTTTGATGTTTTTAAGGTAAGAAGGTTCAGATTAAGCCAGATTGATACCATATACGACTATCTGATATTCTACAGACTTTTCCCCACCTGGAACCGTAGTAAAACAGACCAATGTCGATGTCTATACGTCTGTCTGTCTCCAGGCCGTTCTATAGTAAGTAATAGTTGGAGATTTGTACTTTTAAAAAATATTTTTCTTGTTAGCACTATATGAAAAAACAAAAACAAAATAAATGTTCAAGGAGAGCTCTCAAAGGAACGTATTTTTAGCCAGTGGCTTAATTTTGATACTAGATGGTGCTGCTCGCCGCCTACATAGTGTTATGGGCTGAAACTACGTTTTCAAAATTTTTTGCTCTTTACCACTACGGAAAATTTTGCGCACGAATCCAAATCGAACTTGGGAGAGTTTGTTAATGACGACGCTCGCTTTGATGTCAAAGGCCATGGTAAGTATGCGGTTAAAATTTAGTGGCTTCTAGCATGATAGCGATGATGATGTTGATTGATCAAATTATACTTTGTCTAGATAAAGCAGAAATCGCCGAATCGCTTTTTATAAGTATTCAAGAGTTTTGCACCCTCGTAACCAGGGTACACATTTGTCCAAAGTCTTACTTTTTTAGTTATATACTCCTGAAATGAAAATCACTAAGTAAATGATTGTATCCATATAAATTTGAAGGAGTCCCAGCAATTTCTCCTGGATTGCATCATCAGATCACCACTTTGTGAACATAGACCAAACTGCATCTTATCCTTACACAACAACGACAAAAATGTAATAAAAAAATACTTGTTTTTACTATTTTTAAGAGAAATGATTCACGGAAACGATGTGAACACTTGTAGCGCCACCTAACGTTCATATGTAATAATATATTATATACGCCATATCTAATAATATATATTATATACGGTCGACTTGAGAAACCTCCTCCTTTTTGGAAGTTAGTTAAAGAGATCGCACAAAAGGCATATTTGATGTAAAAATCTAACTTGAAATCGCCTAATTTGCCTAGAAAATATTATAATACTACAGAAAAACTGACAGATACACTGTCAAACACTGTTAATTATTTGATTAGCTAATAAGCAAATATAATAACATTTTATTTTAAAAATATTTATGTTATAATGTATGGTTTACACGTATTAAGTAGATAAGATGTTTACTAAATTTTAACTTAATTTTAAGTGACTTAACTTGCCACTTGTTACTAAATTTTGTGTTTATATGCAGTTAGTATCTTAAATTTAGTTACCTACTTATCTACTTAATACGTGTAAACAAGACATAAGGTAAAGTGCCTTAACATGAGTCATACCCATATTATTGTCTGTCTTATAAGTCTAGGTATAAGGGTCAGTCCAGAGTGTCGACAAGGTATTCTAAAATAATAATTTTTTACAATAAGTCTATACGCTCGCAACATAACATACTTGTGGTTTATTTAAAGAGGAACTTAGGATCTACGATTGGATCTACGATACGATCTTTTATATCAGACGACTCATCTGCTCGTTTGCCCCCTAATTTCAGAAATAATAATAAAAAAAAAACAAAAAATTTGCAAGCTACTCAATTTAAAAATATGAATATTTTCAAATTGAGTAACTTTCGAAGAAATTGATTATTTTTTTTCTGTAATATGGGTATGAGTCATGTTTAGGCACTATAACTTATGACATAAATATGTTATCTATACATATAATAAAACAGTAAAATTGGAGTGTCTGTACATTCAATATTTTTACAAAAAAATCAATGTGGGGGTGCTAAGAAACTGCAAAAGAACACGTATCGACAAATACTTGTCTGTTTGTTTGTTTATCTTGGCTGTTTGTATGCGCTAACGTCAGGAACTACTGGATGGATTTGAATAAATATATTTTAGGGGGCTAACGAGCAGACAAGTTGCCTGATGACTGACTATGGACACTTATAACATTAGAAGCGTTGCACAGGCAACGCTTGCAAGGGCAGCTCTTTAAGGAATAATTTAGTAGAATAGTTAAGGGAAATAGGTATAACCTAGGGAATAAGTTTTCTCCGTTAAAAAATTCACTGGACGAAATACAGTGCCACTGCTGTTTCGCGCCAGTTCTCTGTAAGGGTGTGGTGTTTTCCATTTGAGCCGGCTAACGGTGCCAAAGCCTTGCCAAAACGCAAAAACGGGAGATGTGGCAAAAAATCATAGACAGTTGACGCACTACGTCATTCATTGGAATATTATGTCAATTTCATGTTAGCCGTGGTTTCGTGCGACTGCGACCTTGCCCGCGAAATGTTTTTATATGTCTACACTACGACGCGATGCTCGGAACACTTAGCGTATCGCGGCCAACACGGGGTCTCGGTGCAGTGGGCGGCGGCGCCGTCACCCCGAGCTCCCCAGCTAACTCGGGGCGTCGCGTCGTGGCCATGTAAGACCCTTTGCCTACGCCTTGGCCTTCTCTGAGGGTCGCCAGATTATCTCCTCGGCGAATGCCGCGACTGCTTTCCAGGAGTTTTCCCTGTTTAGCATCGCACGTACGATGACCGGCAGCGAGATGTCATCTCCAATGCCGGATTGCAGGGCCGCGCTTTGTCCGGTCCATGCGGGACAAGCCAGCATGGTGTGCTGTGCCGTGTCCCGTTCGTCGTCGCAATGATGACAGGCTGTGGTTTACTCACGTCTGGCGATGTCACACAAGTACCGACCGAAACACGCATGTCCGGTCAGTACCTGTGTGAGACGGTAAGTAAGCGCACCACATTCTCTATCTGACTACTCCCTTAATACGGGACGCATAGCAGCTAGCAAGTCAACACTAACTGTGGAATCATCAAGGCGCAAAAGCAATAGGCTCAAACTCGCGGTCTTTTGCTTGATTCTTCCACCGTCGTATCATCGATGAGACGTGTTACGAGCACCCTTTCCAGGATTTTACACACTTTGTTGAGCAGGACGATAAGGCGATATGCTAAGGGTGGGTTTTCTGGTTTTTCGTGTTTTTAGATAAGGACCAGTTTCCCAGTTTTTCAGCCAGTATCTGAAAACGACACTGCGAGAGACAAATATCATGAGCACACGCTCTCCTATCTCTTCCATGAGTGTACGAGTGCCCATGCCCGACCTGGGATGCCGTCCAGGCCAGGTGTCTTATTTCTCTGACGCATTTTTGTAACGGCGAAGGTAAGTTCCGCTGACATAATAGGAGGAACCTTCTCTTCCTCATCGGCATCGTTCGGGGATGCCATCGGTGGAGGTGACCACTCCGCTCTTGACGGGAATAGACCCGAAAGGAC
>JAOTAV010075784.1:0-38073 GCA_026546445.1 Cyclargus thomasi | reverse complement strand
AATAGAAGTGAAATTGATATTTAGAGTTTGCGAAGATTTTTAGAATTTAGAGCCCCGATTTCTGATACCTAATCAATTTTATAAAAAATATAGCTTTGTCAGAATTTTTGTTCAATTAAAGGTATTAATACCTTTAATTGAACAAAAATTCTGACAACTTACATAACTTATGAAAAACTTTCAACAGTTCTTATAGGATACAAGGATCGAAATTCTTATACGACTTTAATCCTGATAAGAGTGAAGCCGCGGGCAAAAGCTAGTTTATAATATAAGTCCATATCCTCACACAGGTAAAAAATACTAAACACTCGAGCTTGGTACCGGTTGACCAACTCAGGAAGGTCGCGTTTCGCTATACCGTACCGTACAATGGTGTGGCGCAACAGTTTGCAACACCCAAAATCGTGCGGTTACTACACGTGTGTAGTGTCTACTGTAGTATGTATGTAGTAGTAGTATATATGTAGTAGTACAGTATAAATACACTACAGTCGTTCAATTATTTATTAAATTCACTTTAAAGACAATTTTGTTTTTGCGTAATCGGTAATTAGATAAATGGTCCTTTGCGCCTTGAAGATATATGGAATCAAGTTAATGTGTGCGTGAGCATTTTGGTAAATATAAAATTGGTGTACTGTGTAATATGGATATTATGATACTGCTATATGCTAAGTGTGCGCGCGCCCAATTCGGCCACTTTATGAGGAATAAATTCAAGTTAACTTATCCATTGGACAGATTGTAAATCTCGAATCGTGTGATTGAAATACTATTAATCAACCGTTATCTATCGAAGTTGTAAATAGATAACATTTATCAATTATAGAGAATAAAATGAAATCTAAGAAAAGAAAGAAAAGGAAGAAATAGTTAAGGTTAAGTTTTATAGAGGGCATGTTAGCGCTAGATAATAATTTGGCCAAAATATTGAATGAATATGCTGATATGGCAACATTAAATCAATGTTATATAAGTATTATATAACAATTGTTTTATTACTTGATAGTAAAATAATTAGTCTCGATCTGATAATAATACGATGTTATTGTCACGTTTTTCTTGGCATCCGCATTATATTATATTAGGTAAGGGATGTAGGAACTTAACTATTCGGCTAATCGGCAGAATTTGGATATTGCGTTAGATTTTTATTTTTTTATTATTCTTCCAACAACTGGCAAAAACAGTTTTTAATTGACGCTCATCCGTAATGTCTGGTTTACACATATTAAGTAGATAAGTAGTTAACTAAATTTCAACTCAATTTTAAGTAAATTAACTGTATGTAAATACAAAATTTAGTAGCAAATTAAATCACTTAAAATTCAGTTACCTACCTATCTACTTAATACGTGTAAACAAGACATAAGAGATAACTTAAGTGACAATTTTATATGTGTTTGTATGTGAGTGTGTTAATAAAAATTTTGTTTAATATAATTTGAATATGTACGTCGCTTGTCGTGAAACAGCTGTCTTGAATAAACTTTAAACAGTATTTTCTTTTGCATTAATAGTCTGTGGATATAAGATGAAGGATGGCAGCGAGTTATCTCTGAATCTTATCATTTCCGTTCCGTAGTAATTGCCTGTACTGCCTACTGGTAGTCATTCTAGTTACAATAATTATATAAAAACCTTATACAACCTATATAAGCACATGATATAGTTCGGGCTAAATTTCTCGCCACTCAAACGCATTTTGTCTAATTTAAAACGTCAGACGAGTTATTCAAGTAACTATTTAGTTAACGTCAATAATAATTTGACTACTGAAGTTGGGAGAGAGATGAGCGTTAGGTCTCAGATTAATTACACACTCGACGACACTTTCGCACTTATATTATTATGTATTAAAGCTATTCTGAACTGGCTCGTTTGTCTTCGCCGATATCAATAAATAAATTATTCAATTCGTGTATCTACTGATTTTTTTAAAGTCTACAGGAAGCACGTTAGTCATGCAGAATAGCTCTTTGTTCTAAATGTAAATGACATGAGTAATAGATACTATTTGATATTTTCGAGTTTTAGATCATTGTCATGCACAATCGAAAGTGTATTCGCGGGCGGCGATGGGGGGCTGAGGGGTGGCGGCGGAGGGAGGGGGGGAGGGCTATGGCGGACGCGCTGCGCATACGCATACAGGAGCACTGACCTTGTACAATGTCAAATAGCTGAGGACAGCCGTAACCCGCCACTCGCGGCGCAACCCGCCCGTTGCAACTCGCAACCCGTTTTCAATTTATCAGCTTTAGCCTGGGTGGGGTTTAGTTATCTATTCCGATTTTTAATTTTGCGACGAACTAAAGTTTTGTCAGTAAAGCCTAAATTATGTTTTGACACTTGTAGGCTATACGCTAGATGCGTTAATTATAATTTACAATTAAGCTATCCGCAGTTTGACAGTCATGTTACATACTTTAGTCTGGACGAAGCCAAAGAATTCTACTCTCTACTACATTTTTAATGTACCCATGGGCTATATGGCATAAGATACGTTTATCCCTCAAAAGTGTAAATTTAAAATTATAATTCATAATAGACGTAAGATATAGACAGATGCAAAAGCAAAAACTATTTTAATAAATTAAGCTGACAGAAATCTCGCGAATGTTTTTACAATTCTATATTTACTGGCCTCTAGCTCATGAGGTATGTAAAAAATGCAGGCTCGGGAAGGATGCTTGTCCGTCCTGTGATCACAATCTTCAAAGTCTTTTAAATATTAATATAATAATTCACATAGGGACGCATAAGTCCTGATATGTTAATGATAATTTCGCAACAATTTATTTTTTCGTGAAATTATCATTGTTGCTTAATTTTTGTCGTTATTTTTTTATTTGTATAATGGTTATTGTAAAAGTGTGTTGCCAGTTGTCACTTGTGCCTGTTACTACTTTATATTTATTTATTTATGATTTTTTTATTTGCTACTAAAATACAAAACATACATTAGAAAACAAATGGGTCGGGAATAAAGCAATTGGGCGGCCTTACCGCTCACATTTATACTGTGAATACCAGATGGATGAAGTTTGGTATAGAGTGCTGTGATTTAATACATATCATGGTGCTAAAATATTTTATCCTAGTAATAGTTTCTTTTATCATTACTAATAGTTAAAGCTATGCGGCATAAACTATTAGTAATGATAAAAGAAGAAAGTGTATTCAGGTATTTCCTGAAAGGTATTTTGTATTGAGTGGTTGAAAATATTAGTTTCGGCCAATTGGGCCGCTGCCAGCCGCCCCCGGAAGCACGGCGGCGAAAATAGCAAGAAAGTTACTGCTATATATAGCACACAACGTATACATTCACCGGAATTTTGTAATACTAACTGTACAACAGAATATTAACAATATTAAGAGATCAGAGAAACAGTCGAATGACTCTGTAACAGTAAAGAGTTGAAGTCTGCTTTGTAATCTACAGCAGCTCCTCACAGTTAAAACTAATTCAAATTGAATTCTTTAATTATAATTGAAAAAAACGTAATTATTTTAATGTCACGTGGTTCTAACTTAATTTAAGGTCTTTCTGTTGTTTTAGGAATTATCATTCTTTTCAGTTAAGAGTCAATATCTGATTTTTTTACGATAGCTTATGAATTTATTTTTTTTCAAACCGTATTTGTACTAACTGGTTTAATGATGTAAGGAAATCATTTGAATATTTTATTTTATTTAACCTCCGACATTGGTTCGCTGCACACGTTTTATAATAAACTCATTTTAATAAATTATTTTAAAAAAATACGCGTTTAATCGCGAATTTCGGCAGGGAGTAGTCCTCAAATCGATCTCTAGAGATTTTCTAGAGACTTTCTTAGTATGCTTATTCATATAGGACTAGTTCTACCCGGGAATTATCAGAGACATGTCTTCATAATATATTTCCTCTACAAGCGTAAAATACTGGCTTTAGTAAGATTGACATGGAATTATCGTTAGTCCCGCGAGAGGACTTTTGCGGAAAACAATATCATTATTTAAACAATAACTGCCACAATTAATTAATAAACTTTAATTTAATCAAGAGTAAAGTAGAGTTTGACAGATGATGTCATGGGGTATGTCAAAAGTTTCATTTAATTCCAGTTTAGTATATGTTCGTCACTGAGTGTGTTAATCAGCCTATCCTAAACACTAATTATTATGTCATAACTCTCAGGTAACATAGCCTTGATAACCATTAACCATCTAGCAAGCAACAGTTGTTTATTTGAACAATAGAAGGTGTTGTTTCCCGAAATCGTTGCTAAGGTGACCTTCCGGGTGGGGCGTTCACCGCCCGCGCTCCGCCGTCGGTCACCTTACACACACACACACACACATGCACAGTGCAAATAGAGACAGAATCTTTAATATTTTCAACAAGATTACGTAATAATAAAGGTATTTATGAATTACGATGTGATATTGGTTTCGGAACATAGGTCATGGCAGGCAATATTGACGTTTAAAATGTTAGTTTTGAATGCTCGAACCTGCATCATACAAGAATTAGAGCCTATAGTTAATATCGAAACGGAAAGGAGGTGGTCTCTACAAAGTTTACGGCAAAACTCTACGGGAAAACTAATAAGTTAATATAATGTCCAATTAGTACTTGTATACATATATGTTACTACTAAATTTGAGAAGAAAACTCTCATCCACTTATTTGATCTTGTAGGGGTAAAATTTATTAAGTCCTGACTCAGCGGATGTCTACGTCATAACATCTACCTGTATGCTAAATTTTGGATCTATCCAGTGATTTGCGATGTACTCAATCTATATGTTAGTCAGTCAGTAACATTTAAGTTTTATATTTAGATTTTAGCCATTATTATTTAACAGTTATGGAAATACCGATAACCGTGTCGGTCAGCAGTGTTTTGTTCGGGAAGGTGTAAAGTTTGTCCTCTGCCCGTATTTATTCTGTGCACGCACACATGCGCAGTATTGTTTTTGTTATTTTCGATATGACCGCTGCTAACATTGAAGATACTTTCATTATTTATATCACGCATTTTACTGCTATTTTATACGTTTTTTTACGACCGCAGCTATCTAGGCTAGCTCTATTACTTAATCTGTAATTATGACAGAGTTATAAAAGAGATAACGCATTACAGTTGGCTCCTGTTTTGTAAGGAAAAACTAGTTATTAAAATACTTTTTTTTTACATTTTAAGTACGCTCTACGTTTGCAATTTTACTGTCATTTGAATATTACATATTATACATATTATATTACAGGAGTCTCTACAATGTAATGATAGCTTTGCACTGATGTTAAACCGACGTTAGACTTTCCAACATACCTGGAGGTCGTGGATGCGTGACGTGCTGTAGCGAGGTGAGCTGGTGCTGCTGGTAGAAGGGCAGGAAGGGCGCGTAGGGTGCGGGCGGTGGCTGCAGGCGCGCCTTCAGCTCCTCTGCTGACCCCGCGCCTGACGACGACGATTCCACGTCGGACACGCCGCTGTCCGCTGGCGAGGGAGGCAGCGACCCTGTAAGTAACAGATAGTTAGGATGGTCTGACACTCGCCGACTTGTAGGACGAAATTCAAGTTAAACATAGATGCTAATAAGACGCAATTTGAAATAAAATCATAATTATATTTCTCTATTCTTTTTTCAAGGAACCATTTTTTTTCTTTTATTTAAATAATAGTTGATATTTAAATATGATCGTGTTAAAATACAACTAGAATACTAGTTTACTTGCTGACTTGCAGACAGATCCATGGGGTTCAAATATTATTGAGATCACTGATTTATAGAATTTAAAAAAATTTTTTTGATTAAATTTGTCGCTCACTTTAATTGGGCAGTTTCCTAAAAAATTTTCTTTTTAATGGATTTTCAATGAAAACAATGCGATGAATGCGGTTGCAGATGTTCACTGCTATAAATAAAATACCAAGAAAATTCTCCACAAGCCATTATACTGTTTATCTATTATTCTATGATGTAATTTTTATATCAAGTTGTTTTTCTAAGGCGAAACAATACCTAACCTACTTTTATAAATTATTATAATGTGTATTATAAATAGGTGCTGTTATCTCATAAAAAAGAAAAAACCATCATTGTGGTTTTATTTTTATAATATAATATAATTATACATCAAAATGTATGTTGACAAAGTAAGGGAAATACATAATATTTTTCTCAAACAACCAACTTTTATTTTGCCATTTGGGGTAAAAAGTGTTTTACGGAGATGACGTTTCAATCAAGGCTCAAGCACTACGCACATAAATTCAATGTAATAATTTGTGTTACCGTTACGTTTTTGTTGCAATAAAATGTATAATTAAAATTGACCACTCTCAAACCGAAACTTTATAACAAAGCATTCGCATAACTCTGCTCATTTGAATAAAATAAAAATAAATAACATCGTAACGGTCATCTCTGCATTCGACGCTGACCGTTAGATGCACTTGATAAGTCCCAGCAACCTGACTGCAGCGTGAGAACGTTAGACCTGCGATTGTGATGCAAAGTGTAAGCGCGGCTTAATGCACATCTCGGAGGGACGTGCACTTTCTGCATGACAATCGCGGGATGTTCTCTTTAATGAAATCCACTAATTAATGCGAGGGGTCATCCGGCGCGGTGTTTCTTACGAAATTAATTCTCACCCGCGAGGTCCGGTAACTTTCTCAGGGGCGATCGGTGTTTGACGGATAACGGTCGGCATTTAAATAATATAATTATTCTAGGAGAGAAAGAAAGCTCTATTCATGCGCTTCCTCGAGTATTGAGCCTACGACCGGTAGTGACCATCTGACCGGTGAGCTGTCCGCACCCCTTTGTGTCCATTGTTAACCCTTCGCCGGCGCACAAAGCCCTGGGAACCGGGAAGCGCGTACGGTCAGTTTGACCATTTAGACGAACAATGGCATAGTTTTTTTGTTGGTGTATTTGTTTAATTTAATAATGTTTGGGGTATCGCGCCTCAGGTGGGCATGCAAATTATGCGGACGCGGCCGCCATCAGATCTCCAGCAGCATACCGCATACGTGATGTTACATAAAAGTGGACGCATTATCGACTATCGCGAAGTATAAATAAGAGTTGCTATCAGGGGGTTATGTTATTGAAAAAGTGCATCGGGACGGTTATCAGGCCACCTTTGGCGGTTAGGAGCTATCAGAGCCGTTTCAACAACAAAATACATTTTCGATATAGGTCGATGTACGAATGATGGGCACCGAGATTGCGGGATCGGACGTTTTTGCATCATCTAGACGAGATGTTACTTTTTGTTTTTTCGATATCGGCGACCGCGTTAACCCGTCCGCGGCTCCGCGCCGCTCGGCCCGACCGACCAACGGACGGGAACACGGAACGAAGGCCCATTGTGTGACCCTTTCATCTCTCGTATCAAAATAATAATAAATTAAGTATAAATAATGATAGCTTCGGACCCTCGAGTGGTACCGGTCGGGGTGGAATGTGGTCCCATTAGGAAAATATCACAATGCTCGACGAAGGTCCGGACCCCTTCGCGATCGGGGAATCTTTATAGACTGACCGCTGTCCATAGCCTTTTCTGATGGAGCGGCGTTAGGCCATAATCCGTGCGAATGGAGACTTAGATTTCTTTGCATATGAATAATTGTGCGGTGAATCGAGTACATAAGCCGTTATATAGGCCCGGTTGTGTGATGCAAATTTTATCACACGTGGAGAGACTCGATCCCATTGTGTTCTCTAATTTTGTGACAACTTTTTGTACTCGCGATTCGGCCGTTAGATTTTATTTTCTCAGCGAAATGTCGTTTGAATGATTCTGCTTTTAATGTTCTCCGTAATATTAGGTAATTAAATATAATGTTTTGTCATTGTTAGTAGCGGTGTATGTTATCTCAAATAAATATAAAATTGGTTTTTGCGTATTATCAATTTCACATTCGTTAACAAAACAGATGCAATTGGCTTTGCGCACATCCCAGCTATTATTATTGAATCGTTTATAGAATACATCTATAGAAAAACTGAGATAGCTTTCTCCTCGTATGCATTAGAGAGGGATGAATGACAGATTAGTGTCTATTGTGTCGCGGTGACGCAGCGATTTGTGTCGCAAGGTGCATCCTAACCCATTTTTGCATAAAAACCAATTTCGGGTGTAAAATCGCGCAATGTGCGCAAACATCTGCGCCGCTGTTTAGTTAGGATCTCGGGTCGAATGGACCTGACGCTATTGTAGGGGTTAAGCTTTGTCATGCCGACGAATGTGGGTTAAATGCAACATTTTTGCACAAGAATAATATTTGATATTCTCTGGTTACGAGCAGCAACAGCTGACGAGGTGATACGGTCAGATGTTCATGAAACATTAGGGTATAGGGTTACAGACTTTGAGGGATTTTACTGTTCAATGATTTGAATAAGTCCCATAAGCTTTATCACATATAGTATAAAGTATTTTATATAACTACTGCAACTCTACGATTTATATATTTTTGAAGATATTATGAAATTTTGCCGCGGAGGGCCATGCTTCGGCACGACTGGGTCGGCTCAACCGGTTGATGCCACAGCCTCACAGAAAACTGGCATGAAACGTGTTTCGTTGAGTGAGTGAGTTTACCGGTGGCCTAACTTCCCTAATATCCTATTCCTATTCCCTCATAAATGGCCGGCAAATCACCTGCGACTCTTAAGATGTTGCGAGTGTCTATACGCGACGGCAGTTGCTTTCCATCGGGTAACCCGTATCCTCGCTTGCCCCCTAAATATCATTAAAAAAAAAGAAAATATCCCGAACAAATATAATGTAACAACAATAACTGGGCACATTGCAGGACTGACAGGTTTGCACAAAGGATAACCCTTTGCGATTAACACGGTGTCACTCCGCTGGGGCCCATTCGACCCACCCACGACCCACGGCCAGCTTCGGGTTATATTGCACATTTCTATCGACATCTGTGCGGAGGGTGGAAGTTGGAATTATCGAGTTATTGCGCAGAGTCTTTGTGTTAATAATACATCTAATAATAGAAGCTTTTATAAATATTTTCGGAGTTGTATGAGATTTTAAACGTTGGAGGATAGTTAATTTTACAGCGTATTCCAAATTATGTGCACTAACAATGTTCTTCCCTTCAAATAGCTTTTAACAATTGTACAGGGTATAAATAATAAGCATAATGCTTAAGGGTTTGTATGTGTTGTGTCCCGTATATAGAATTCACGGTGAAAGTAGCAGCGCTGAAAGAGATTTTTTAAAACCCTAAATTATTATCACTTTTGTTACACATTTGTATTAATGTTATGTTTAATTTAATAAGTTATTTACCCGTTAACTGTAGTTACCGTCTACTATATAATATATCAAACTAGCTGTTGCCCGCGACTCCGTCCGCGTGGCAACTTTTCTCTTGAAATTTTTCCTGATTTTTTTATTTTTATGTATGTAATAGCTAACGCAACATAGAGATCTATGGGTAGTATTTTCATGATAAGGTGGCAAGAAATCTCACACAAATTTTGACATTATATATAAAGTTTTGGGTCAGGGACCGTACGACCAGGTATAGTCATAGAATAGCGCTGATCGCGTATATTCTAGCAGTGGATGAGTTGTCGGAACACAGTCTATTGTTGTGGTTGGTATTCCGTGTGAGTCATGGGTAGTACAGTCGATTTTCTGATCTTGTATTATAGCAATTAACTAGGTTTTCCCAATATTTTAACTTCGAAAATAGTGTGTAATAATAATATTTTTAAAACACCACGAATCTCGCGCATTATTTCTCCCTATGTTTCTGACGGCCAAAGAATTCATTTTAAATCCGCAATTGTATTTTTTTTAATTCATATTTTACGTGTAGTATATTTTTTGCGTGAAATGAAGTTGCGGATTTTCAATATTGAGGCATATCTATTGACTTCAATGGGCATATCATATTGGTGTTGGTATAATATTCTGTATTTAAAATATACAGAAGTTTATATAAAAAACTGTCTGAAACCTAAATTACTGCTCCTCTATTAAGCGCGAATAACGCTGTCCCTATTCCATCAAATCATATTCAAAAACATCGACCGGAAACCCAGACCAGACGTTAGTAAAAGTGTTAGCGAAAACTGTGTCAGGACGCGACACGGTTACGCAACGGGCGCGGGTGTGTGCGTGCGCGTGTGCGTGAGCGTGGGGACGCATGCGTGCGTGCGTGCGTGTGCGTGCGGCGCGGGGGAGGGGGAGGCTGCGGTCGTGACATTGGGAGGGATCAGCTGAGGCTATCGATTGCGCACTTCCTCTTTGTTCTTTATGAATTTTTCATGGCCTACCCCCGTCTGCCGCGGCGTGTGTTGTGACGCGGCCCGGGGGGTAAGGGGCGGCGGGGTCAGAGGGGGGGGGGCGGTAGGGGCACGTTCCTCGGCTTATCACTAATGGTTATTTTTATAAGCCTTCGTGCCTTGTAAGATTTTTGGTGGTTAGGTTAATGTTATCTTAATTATTGTAATGCTTGTATCTTGTTTTCCTCTTTGCGACAAATTAATGTATGTGAGGTAATAATCATATTATATGTATATATACTTGTTTGCGGTTATGTAATACAATATAAAAATGAAGACACAATAATCTTTCTAAAAACATTTCAAGTAAAAGTGTACAAGATACAGAAAGCGAAAACTCGAAAAGCAAAACGCTAAAGGTAACCTTGGTTGAAATCGAAATTGCTTTTGTGTCTCGTCGCCATTCTATAACCTAGGTCCTTGAGCTAGACTACACCGAATCATAAAAGAATCTAGATATCCAGGATGGACTTAGTCTGTCTGCACCGAGAGTGCCCAAATAAAATACAATAGAACGGGTCTCGTAGGATGCACATGTGCCTTTTTTATTTAAGGACTTTTCAAGCGAGTTTCGAATAATACTTATGATGGTTTATGATGTATGACATACCAGCACAGCGAGAAACACTCTTTGTTTAATGTACTTACACGAATCATTTAGAACTTTTAGTCGAGCTTTAAAAATATGAGTAATTGAAAGTTTAAAAACAGTGTTATCTTTAAGAAGATAACAAATATAAAAAATGAAAAACAAAACAAACGAAAGGAAAAGTTAAATCAAGTTAATCCGTCCAATTTTGAAAACATGTTTTTGCTAAACGTATGTCTCTTGTTTTATTAAAGCATGAAGTATGCAATATTATAAACATGGTAATTCTAAATAGGACGATCCCGAAACTCCGTATTCGGATGCGACCCTATCACAGTTGAAACAAAACAAAATACGTCTAAGAATGTCGAGATGTATAATATATGTTTGGAGTATTGGACAAAATGATGACGGCGAATTTAACATATTGAGGAACGACAAGAAATTTGACTTGATTAGGTTACTAGGGGTATGCGAAATATGAAAATTCTTACCAGCGGTAGTTGTATCGCAATATTTAATTTAATTATTAAAGGTTTTGTTTATAGAATAAAAAATAATTTAATGAACACTATTTTGTAATTATCGCTATAGAAGTCATCGAAGTTTCACACAAAGATTTCGTTTTGATCGATATCAATTTAAATGAACCTTAACTAGGGTTTACGTCTACTATACCGTTTATAATACAATATGAAGATCGAAAGCGTCCGTAGCCTTGTGGGTAAGACCTTTGGTTCGCACACGAGAGGGTGCAGGTTCGGACCCCGGTGGAGGCGTGTACCAATGAGACATTTTCCGATCTCAAGTACATAATACTGATGCTCACTGCCGTGGGAGAGCCATGCTTCGGCACCACGACCTCACAGAAAACTGGCGTGAAACGGCACAGTGCTGTGTTTCGTTCAGTGACTGAGTTTACCGATGGCCCAACTTCCCTAATCCCCCTATCCCTATTGCCTCGTAAAGGTCGGCAACGCATTTGTCCATGGGCGACGGCAGTTGCTTTCCATCAGGTAATCCGTCAGCCCGCCTGCCTCCTAAATATTATTAAAAAAAAGAAACCAACCGAAGTACCTATACATCGTATGCTAAACACATACCTACATAATTTGCGTACTCGACCCGCGGTCACAGCGAACGGAAATTGCCCAGACTCTAAGCTTATTTTTTGTAACTTTCCTCTCCCGGGCTGTCGATATTACCGATATATTTACATTATGTTTTACACGTTAACATTCTCAACGGGCAGTTATCCACGATTTTGTACGTATAAAATGAAAACTCGCAGAAACCGGACATTCCAAAAGTAGTCTTTGTTCTTCTGCATAGTCTTCAAATTGTCTTCAATAAAATTCACAGAACTAAGTACTTAGACAAGACCTAAACGTTTTCGTTTCGTTGTAGAATCGTCAACAATAATGTATTGAAATGACATTAGAGTTCGTTAAGCCATATGTCACTTCCATACATTTTGTTTGGCGATTCTACAGAGAAACGAAAAAGGTTTGGTCTTGGCTAACCCCCCTGGTCTTTTTTATCCTTTATTAAAAATTACTTTTTATTAACGAAGCTTAGTATACTTGGTACTAACTATATAAATAAATATATTATTCTTTAGCAACGGTCGGCAACATTTTGGCAGACAAGGGCCACTTGATGGCAAAAAACCTAATGCCGTACTTGTAATATAAACCACAGAAGACGAATGCACTATCAGGGAAACAGAAACAGAGCCTAATTGCCGATCTAAGTAAGTTGGTCGCGTTATATCGAACCCAACGGTCAGATTACGACTTACATTGAATTGAGATATCCTGCCCAAATAGCGTACGTTCATCAATATTTCTTCGATGGTACCTATATAATTCATAAAATACTAATAAACTTTCAGACTATATGTCTGAGGTTGTATTTGGGAGGCTATTTTTTGCATATTAGATGTCATATTTGTAGTTGTAATTCGTACAAAAGCTTCAAAATGCATATTTATTTTTTCTGTAATTGACAATAATTGAGTTCGTGAAGTTGTTGTGCTTTGCTAATGCATTTAATTGGTTATTATTAGGACAAGGTTACAAGAAGTCCGCGGGCCGCGCGTCGCTAACCGCTGTTCTATGACATAAAGGTCAGATTGCAACTTATCAACTAATGCTGTTCCCCCACTGAGATGAAAGGGGTTGCATGTCCCCACATCTTAATCTGGGTCAGCACTAACACATTATTAACTTTGCTAATAGAGAGCCTCGTCCTTCGAGGTACTTAGATTATCTTTGTAGCAATTACGACGCAAGACGACCTCTGTGGCGCAGTGGTTGAGCGCTTTGGTAGCTCATGCCGAATGCAACAAAAAGTTTTTCAATGTTCCTGGGTCATTGATGTATATTAAATATGTTTTTTATATAAAAAAGGTCCTAAATATGTGTATAGTATAAAAGTATTAAACATATTTCCGTTGTCTGGTACCCGTAAAAAAAGTTCCTCTGGTACCTACCACGCGGCCAGACTGACGTGGTGTAAAGCGTCCAAAGATATTATTATGTTACTACTATGTTATAGTCGAATAGATCGAATAAACATTTATCCAGAGATAAGACTCAGTATAAAGGCAAATAAAGAAAACTCGTTGGCTAGGGACTGTGTTGTAAAAATAAAGCCAATAGTCGGGTTCCTTTGTGAGTTACTTTACACAAAGCAGTTTGAGTCCTTTGGACGTTGAACAGTGTAACTCTACCTAGGGACTGTATCGACAGAAGGCCCTAGACCGACAACAGAACCTGGATCATACATAATTTGATATTTGGGGGCTTACGCTTTGTTGTTTGAGCGCTTGTAATGCGGCTCTTTGAGTCGAAAGAAATACTGAAGGAAAATATCGAAATCATTTTAAGTCGGCAAACTTGTCCTAAACTGGTCAAGTGTGAGTTGGACTCGCGCAAATAGAGTTACAAGTTTTCTATAGAACTTATCTGAAACAGCGTAAAATAGTTTTGCATTTTGTAAAGGAGATGCAATTTAAAATGAACACCCAACACTGTTAAGTCAATAATTTAGTAATATAACAGTAATAATTCAGAATTACGCATGATTCACCCAGCAATAAGTAATATTGATAAGTGAATTGTTTAAATTAATTAGACACATCCTATAACCGTTATCTTCGGTTCAAATTGTTAGAAATTGATTTATCCTGTTCCTATTTTATACGTTTTATCTGTAATTGCAAAGGTTTTATTATTTCCTACTTTGTGTATAGCTAATGTTGATAGTCTATGTATAAAATGATGGATCCATTACATACTTTGTTAACTAGTAAACGTTAGGGATATCGATCCGCCTCGGCAAGCTGGTTCTATGCAAAGTCTGCGAGTGTTTCTATAACACTTTCTGTTTTAGGGTGATTAGTCGATTTTAAACTTAAAATTTAATAGTTTTTAAAGTTAAAATTAAAAAAAAAATAAAGTAATGCAGAACATACCCGTGTTGGGCGCGGCGTATAGGTGATGTCTGGGTGTGGCGGGCGCCAGCAGGCCGTGTATGATGGCCCGGCTGAGGCTGCCCCGCCCGCCCAGAGCCAGCGACGTCGGCTCTCCGTCCACTGGAACAAAACTCACGTTATAGCAACAGCACTGAACATGACTGAGTGATAACTGTTTTACTCTTATTATGATAGAGTGACTATAGTAAAATGGAAGTTTAATGCAATAATAATATCTATAGACGCTTTACACCACGTCAGTCTTGCCCCGTGCTAAGTACCCGAGGAACTTGTGCTACAGGTACCAGACAACGTAATATGTTTAATATTTTTATACTATACACATATTTAAGATTTTTATTACATGACACACATCCAAGACCCAGGAGCATTAAAAAACTTTTGTTTAGTTGGCGGGATTCGAACCCGCTACCTCCGGCTTAAGTTACCAACGCGCTTACCAACTGAACCAATGGTTTCGTCACATGCAATAGGAGGCCAAAGATTATCCTGCGTCGTCTGTACACGCTAATATAATGATATTATTTTTGAATAAGATTAAAATACATTGCAAAATTGCAATGTATTTGCGTTTGTATATTATTACGTCCCTGTCTGTGTTTATTAATTAAACAATTAATTTATAATTTATGATGTGTATAGTGAATACAGCAGACAGAACAAAGACTCGTTTGAACATTGAATTATACAGGGAGCTATTAATTTATATTGTAGCACCTAAAGTGTAAATACAAATTAATGTTTAGGTATTAATGAGGCCTAGATTCTAGTAATTGTGGTGAAGTGCTAAAGGAAATTGTTCCCAGGCGGATTTTGAAGACGTTACAATTTTATACGCCAAAATAGGTCAGCTTGTTGCTATACAACGCTTTATCGTGAACGAAGTTCTAGGCATAAAATTCTTTATTAACCAAGTGGTTGTAAAACAGAGGTTTTATCAGTCAACGTCAGTTATTCTTATTGTACCATGGGATACATTGAAACAGAAACAGTTGACGGACCTACGTCATATGGTCGGAATATGTCAATTCCATATAATTCGTGATCTATTGGCTGGCTTGATGTAACTCGACCAACCCACTTAGATGCTCATACTGGCTATGTTTCAACTTTTCTATTTGTACATTAAGTTAAGTTGTAGATTATAATAAGCTTTATTTATCACGTTCGCAAAGATGGCTGTAATATGTCTTCGACATCTCTTCCTGGTACCAGGGCCCCATGATCCGCAAGAGATCTCAATAATGAAAAATGCCACAAGTCGTGATCGATATTGTGTAATGTATGATGTGTCGGCGCTAGACGTTTCCGTGCGCCGACCTTGACTGCCCCCTACCCCCTTCCCGGGGGGGTGTGGGTGTGCGCGGTGGGGGGTGGTACCCCACCTGTTGTCTGCCGGCGCGCGCATGCGCACACCACTCTCCCTTTCAGGTCGAAGTGTCTAGACGGTGTGTGAACTGTGACGTAGATGCAAGTGGGGGGGGGGGTTCATGGGGTAGATTAGGGGTCCAGACCAGGAAGAGATTCGGGAAGCGAAATTAAGATCGAAACGGAGATTTAAAGTCGGATTCAATTCCACTGGACAGATCCAATGCGAGATACAATAATTTTCTTTTATGCTCGGTTTCGAAAAAATGTAGATGATTAAACATTACAGTAATATAAAAAAAATATTGACTTACGTATAAACAAAATGGCCTATTAAATCCTATAAAATTATAGAAACAAATAAATTTTATCCGTATGAGATAATTTTGACTCTCATAATCAAAGAGATCTGCTGAGCCACAATGCTGACTTTATTGTTCAATATGTAATATTATTAAGCTAGTATGACTGTAATTTTCTTCACACGCGTAATAAGAGATATCAATTTAATCCGTACTAGATAATTTTCTCTCTCCAAGAGATGTTGGTCATATATCTGCAGGGACGCTAATGGTATTGAGCTGCATACAGTATTCCGCCCCGCTCGCCTGCTACATTATTCAGGAAGGCAGACCGGGGTCAATGAACTGCAGATGCAACGACCCCCAACTATACTATATCTCTAGAAGTCGGTACTGAAACTGAAATGAAGCTGGTACCGTTAAAGTTCATTACTCTCGTTCATCGAGAGGGGAAAAGGAAGTTTCATTTCTTTCATGGCATAAAAATGAAACTTTACAACGTGATTTTTACAATTATGTAAGTTTATTATTATTATTGATGATACAGAGCGAGATTGCGGATCTTAGTAAGTTGGTCGAGTTATGTCTAACCCAGTCGATCAAAATCACGACTTATATGGATATATTCTGACCAAACGACGTAGGTCCGTCAACTGGCTCTGTTTAAATTTTTCGTATTTAATTTCGTAATTAAAAAATATATATAAAAGACGTTAAGGATTTATACTATGTATAGAGAACAAAGGTAACTAAAAAAGGTAACTGATACATAAACGATGGAACCTTTAAAATTCATTTTCAAATTTCAACCCTGAAGAAACCTAATATGAGCAGCTAAACCACTTTTGTATAACCAAAATTAGGACAACAAACACGTTCCCTATAGCAGGGTTTAACACAATAGCCTAGTGTTTATGGTAATGACTGTGACATAATCGATCGGCAGGGCGGCTAGGGCGGGCGTAGATCGAGCTAGACTTCCGTTTCCGTCTCCAGACGTCGATACCCGGCTAGAGGCCTCGTTACTTAGCAACGGTACTACACCCCAAAACCTCGTTAAAATATTACATCATTACCATCATCAGGATAACTACTTGAACGCTAATATCGGTAATTATATTAGAGTAGACAGATTACATGGTAATAACTAAATTTTGCCCACGAATCCGCTCTTTTTAAGAAGTATTTTGTGACTATTTAGGGTAGAATTTATTGAAATCCAGACCATATAAGTAGCTCGTCTCCATCCACGATAAGCATATTAATATAATATAGTTAAATACAAAATATGAAAGTCTTTGTTCATTGAAGAATGAAATTAAAAGTATCCAGAGAGGAGGTGGGCGGCCCCCACTCTTACTTTCAGTATTAAACTTGCATAAGGCGTAGAGATGCGCCGAGCTCATAACAATATCGATAAAGCCGTCGTTATCGATATGTTCTGTTACATCACTAGTGCTGCATACATTGTACGCTCGTAGAGGGTCTACGAACCGTAGCGGGAAAGTGCAGACAAAATTTGTGTTTTATATATAATAATTTAATATATATTTTATAATCGTGATTGTTGGTTTGGATGTTTGTGCGTCAATCACGTTAAAACTGATTAGCTGACTTCAATGTACTCGTTACTTTGTATTCAGATTAAAACCTCCTTTGTAATAATCATTTCCACGTCGATAAGACCGCTGACAAAAGCTTGTATGTCAACAAAATATATCATTGAAAACATAATATAGATTACACAATTCAAGTAACAAGTATTTTAGTTATCCTATAATAACAATACTGCTTACGAAATGCAGTATTATTAAAAACAATGTTATGCATGCCGAGGGTGGGCACATCGATTTGTGGAGGGGTGAATGCACTGGAGGGGGGTCCCAGGTATATACCTAGTATGTAACGTAGTACATAGCTTGGTTTAATGTGGTTCATCGTACTCTACATAGCTGCGGGCAACTTAAATGCATGTTCATTTCGTGTACCTTCGTGTCAAAGACCTACAACGTCCTAGGAATGGGAAGAGGTTGCGACTAGCTCCTGTGTGGAGCTCCGCCCACTGGCTCCAAAAATGGAGTAGTTATCAGGAAAAATGTAGATAGCAACACCAATAGTATGACTAGTTTAAAAATATAATTTTTGTTTTGGTTATTTTAGTAAAAAATCGTGTACATATACGATAGAAGAAAATGTATAAACGTTTTTTTGCTGGATTTGGCAATTGGCAAAACATCACATCAGTGACACCATTTTTTTTTATTTTATTTTACACGTTTTACAAATGATATTTTACATTTGTCGGTATCATATATCCAGACTGAGCCAGGATTCTCACTCTTTACGAGTGTTTTTAACTCGACGCAGTATTTCAGAATTTAATCTTTACAACTGAAACTGAGTTATAACGCGATTACTTTTTTAAAAACGATCTTTTTTGGTACAGAATTTGTTTTTTTTTTTTAACGCAAACGCGCTCAATTTACGGAAAATATTGAATATTTTCTTTTGTTTTTACATTACAAACAATTTGTGTTACTATCCTCTTTCACTGAGTAAAGAATGTACAAACAAACAAATACACTTTTACATTAATAAGAAGGAAGCACGCATGACGGATTAATTAGAAGTAATAAATTCTTGTTTGGAACAGATTGTGATAGAATAATAACTTTCATCAAATGTTACTTTAAAAGGGGAAACTGGTTTGGTCAAGGTAACATTAAAATTAATATTATTTTTTTTAAATACTTTTCAAAGGCGACTCGCATTCAAAAATCTGTGCAGCGATTAGAAAGGGTAATGTTATACTATGGAGTAATTGGCGGAACAAACTCGGTCGGGCTACGTAATGGTAAGCCGACGGATCGTCGAAATTGTACATATCACCCGACCAAATAGCGTAGGTCCCGTCTACCTAAGAATTTAAGTTATAGGTCGCTCTCTCGCAATTTGTCAGACGAACATGCAAACAAGCATCAAGGAAATTGAAATTATCAGCAGCATTATATATGGCCGCCTTGACTCACCCCAGTCGAGATAGCGACTCTATCAGTTTATGTCGAATGCAGCGAGCAATATATGTCAGGTTCGGTGACCTTTTCATGGGCGGCACACATATATTTATATGCCAATATTTATAAATAATTGACGAATAGATCAATTCTCACAGGCGGCTAGGATTTACATTTCACATATATATGTATCTAATTTTCTATCAACTTTTAGGCATGGTTTTTAATAATTTATGTCGAAAGGGGTTGAAAGGGACAAAGCAGAGTAAAACTCAAAAAAGGGAAGATGTTCTGTATTCGAATTTATATCCCTGCATTAAGTTTTATTTCTTTTCACGAATCTATTTTATATAGCTTAGTGTCATAAGGTATATTATACAAAGTGCGAGTTCTATGAGTATAGAACTTATAATAATATCTAAAACAATTATTGTTTATTAAATTAGTTTTAAGATATTACATTACTATTTTTCATCTTTTTGGTAAAAGATGTGTGGAGAGACGCGTGGTGTGCCCGGTGGAAGGTGGTGTGTAGAGGGGAATTATAGAAACCACTCATAAGTCCATCCTTTATTGGTTCTCAAACTAGAGAACAGTAAAAATGTAATAATGAGGAAGAAACACTGTTTAGCTAATTATACAGAAATATGATATTAGAATATAAAGGGACATGCGTATAGTATGATTATAAAGGAGCTTACGTGCCGTGCGAGTTTGTTACGCCGGTTCTTCTAGCTGGGTTAGTTCCCAAACCGGTGGTAGGCACCGTAGTCTCGACGTTCAGAAAGTGTACTTTAAGTACTGATTTCGAATAGAAAAGTTTTTGATTTGATTTGATATGATATGTGGGTTAATAGTAAATATCGTAATGATGTGGTATGAGTAGGCAAAATGTATGTCTGTTCCGGTTTTCTCCGTAAGTGAACGCTCAAGGACGCCGGACGTGCTGATTGCTGTGTGTACGTGTTTAGCGATAACATGCGCGTTTACTAAAACTACTAATTAGTGTAGTTAATTCGTTTTTGGTGTGTCAATTATAAAGAAAAGGACCGAATTATAGACGACCATCTTTTTTACTCGTTATGATCAATGAATATTTTTTAAATTAAGTTATCAGGAAAATAGTATAAATATAAATGTTTTATTGCATATTTACGTCAAATCGAATTGGGCATGTGATTGTTACTTAGTATAAAATACAATTACAATTTATCAAGTATCGAATACCTACTTAGTCCAAGATGTGGATTGTAATATATTTTTAGTTAAATTTACCTCCGAACCAAAAATGTTAATAAGACTTGTCAATAATGGCAATAAATATAATTTAAGAAGGATGTTATACTGGAGTTAGGTTACGCAAAAATCTACCTAAGCACTCGGGTATTAAAGTTTGATTTACTTTAGCACGAGGCCGGGAAATCTCGCAAGATCTGACGTCAAATACATCCGGGAAGCGACTTCTATTTCAAACTGGCGATAACCATAACGCTAGATCCATATTTCCTCGGCACCTGGGCGCGGGGAGAGTTCACCTGAAGCTGGTCGATATTATATAGGTTTTTGTACGTGAGCGGAGTCACAAATCCTCACGAATGAGATGGTGTGTCGATAAGTGATCGATTATAATTAGCGATGTTTCATATCGTGATAGCAAAAAGCGGTCTATAATGTGTGTGAAATGAATATTGAATGCTATGTGACTAAGGACCGTAGTGATAAGTACGCAAATTAGCAGCAAGCACGCGTAGAATTGGTCATCCATATTGATGTCCTAAATTCGATTGTATGTCTTTACCGCCTTAACCACACAAAGAATATGATTCTAAATTCAATTGAGTATAAATATTCTGAATTCCGGAATAAGATTGAAGTTTTCACCACAGCAAAAGAAAAGCCTTATAACGAAGTAACCGGCAACATTTATTTAGACGTTACATACAAACCGGGAAGACCCAGCTATTTCCTAGTGAAGAAAACTTTCGAAATTTCAGTCCAAAAATATTTTTCTTACTTTTAAATAACAATCTACACAAGCAATAATAATTTGGCTCTAAGATAAGTGTTTAAACATAGACTACAAATCGTAATAACTGGCTGGACATAAAAGAAAATAACGGGCGAGCTGTCAGCTGGCTGCATTTCCAAGATGGCGCCGGAAAAGTGCATGCACTTTCCCCGCGCGGGAAACGAAAGTCGGCGAAATGGAAACCGCCGCGATTACATCTCCTCATAACGTGCACACTATCAGCCGTTATCAACACCCACATACGTACACGCGAATTTTATATGTATGCATGTTTGTCATCCAAACAAATGACAAAAATAACAAAGTAAAAATTTCGCGCCGGCGCCAACTTGCAGTTCAAAAAATATATTTGAAAATGGAATCGAAATTCGAAAAGTCCTAGGGATGTAAAACGATGTCGATATTCACTTAAAAACCTATAAAACGGTATTTATAGGCGTGTATTTATAGCATTAGAAGAGAAAGTAAACATCGGAGGAAGTAGTTGGAGATTTGACGTCCGATCCAGTATCGGCGGAAGACATTAATACTGCGCCGAATATTGTTCGCTAATTATACAGAACTGGATGTTGCCCGCAACTTTGTTCGGAAAGTTTATTACAAAAAAACTGCATATTTTCCAGAACAAAACGTACTCTACGTCCCTTTTGAGGACTTACAGATGCACTCAGGGACATTTATTGATCACTTAGTCTTAATTTGATGAAGGTGTATTCAGTGGTTTAAGTGCGAAGTAGTGACAGATAGACCATTAATAATATTAGTATGGATATGGTAATGAGGTTGTGTAACAGCGCAACCACTCGCTGGGGCGGCTGTCAAAATTCATCCGGCAATTTCCCGTATCACCCACGGATCTTTTAATTTTAAACGATTTTGCAACGAAACTTCCTATTGACCTTTCGACGAGAATGGCTCAGATTTGCGAAATCAAGCTCTTTGTGTCTAAATGTTAATTAGTTAGGTAATTTACTTTGCTACTGCATATGCTTTTCTTGCATTTGCGTTGTTGTATATATCACTTATATGAAAAAGTGTTATTGGTTCACGGATTTTCATTAACATAAAATACCTAAAATTCATAGGCCTCATAGCATAGACATGAGAGAATTGTCTATTATTAGGTGTATCGTAGTGCGACCCTTGTGAAACGGATCCGCGGCAGTCGGCCGCTGCGCGCGCGCAACTGGGTCAGCGGCGAAGGGCGCTCGTCCCTCCCACTCGGTTGCCATGTCCGGGTATTCGGATACTCTATACCTTTGTTCGATCATTAGCCCTTCGAATGAACTGCATAAATTTCAAGCGAAGTTCATTTATCGATAGTCAGTTTTATCGATAAATACTTTCCGTATTTTTATCGATACTTCTACCACCCTGGTACGTAAATAGTTATGGTATAATTTTTGTATTTGGAATACATTATATTATATTATTCGATTGTAGCCTAAGAGTTATTGTTTTACCTCATTTTATTGGTGAAATGAATTATAGGTAAATTTCCCTTTGGTCACCATGTTATTGACTTAGGGGTTAATGCAATTTATAATAACATATAACTTTATATGGTAAATGCATCTGTCACCAAGCCGCATCGGTTTCGTTAGTCAGTACACTAGTCATTGCGGTAAATCCTAATACGTGGTTACTCTGTCAGTCTAGAGTTAATATTAACAATACTATATTTCAGGAACAACATTATAATTAATATTATTTATGAAATATATTGAAATGGTGAGCATCCTTGAAATTAATTTTTAATTTGTAAAATAAAAATTTGCAAGTTGCATTTTAAAGTTTCTTTGTGTTTATTGTAATGTGTTAATTTGAATTCCATTTCTTATAGTAGCGCTTATGGAATGCGATATGTTAAAGATATTTATCATTAGACTGTAATCAGTTGGTGTATGAGTTTTTAGAGGTTTGTGTTTAGTCATGCCCCCAAAACCACGGTTTGTTTACGCATTGTTCATCACCTTGCGCCCGAACACCGGCCTACGTGCAGCCTCGCGGCGGTAACCAATGCCGAATATTGTCAACAAGCCCCATGATTCAGTTCTCTATCGCCAATAACTTTCAGACGCAGTCGAGCAAACGAAGTACGAATAATTACGACACGCGTTTCCGTAATCGCTTCTGTTTTTTGGGTTTTACTTTTGATATAAATACGATTAAAACAAAAAATATACCTACGTTTTATTAGTCATAAAACGAAGGTACACTCGCTACACATTTTACGCTTGTGATAAAATACCATTCATTTGTATCCAGTTGTTTTTATGAGCGTCGATAAGCTACTAGCAGATACGCTATCAAGATACCGACGACGGAGGAAGCGAGAAACGGGACAAGGATAGTCGTCGACTCCGTTGTTGTTGTCGAATTCACGGCACGTGTAAAGTTGCAACATAATCCCGCCGGCCTCATTAGAGAAGAAAATTTCGTAAACGGCTCAGCGGGCCGCGGAAAACGGAGAAGAAGGGAACCGGAAAAATCGCGTCGTCGAGATCGGCGCGTCACTACGGTCGGCCATGTTGCAGCGCGAAAGTGAGATTTCGTTCGAGCGCCGAGCGCCGCGCGGTGCATCGCGCCTCCCTTGACCCGCTTTACCGCCCGGCCCCCCCCCCCTCCACCTCCCCGCTCGCACCGCCCGCGCGCTATCAGATCCATAGCTTACATGTTAGAAGTTTGCGCCGCAATGTCAACTAAATGTGGAACTTTTCAGGGATTTCTGCATGGAATATTACAATGCTGAACTTCAGCTGGAGTTTTAATTAAAAACCGTTATAGACTACGAAATCGTTCGGTAGTCCGAGCGGTGCTCGGTCATAGTCTAGTTGCATTAGTATTCGTGACGATATTTCGCCATCAGGAAGCATGCCGTGTTAGCGATGAAATTGGCGCAGCCTGGGAACCGTGGAGACGGAAACGTTGGCCAACCTCTTAACAAGCGGGCGGGCATTTTGGTCGCGATATCCGCTGACTTCTCGCTGAACAATTACGAAGAAAACAGCCTTTATCAGTCGGATATTGTTAATCAGTAGCGTGAATGGGGGGGGGGAATTTTAAGGATATCGGCAGGAGTCATGAATGGTTCCTCCATTTTCCTGTTTGTGCCGACGGCGTACGTCACACGTTGCGTAACGGACACAATGTCTTTTCGGTGTTGCAACACCGGCTTATGTGTTGCCCCACCGCGACCGCGTGATTGTCCGCCGTACAGCGAAACTGTTAATTGTCTTATCAAAAACTACCTGACCCGGCAGACGTTGTTCTGCTCAATCGGCTAGTGCATAATATGTATGTTTAACACACCATATAAACGCATCAAAATCTGTTGTCTAGAGTTTTGAAGGTCTATATGAACGTAGACGTCTTTATTCGATACTACGTAATATCCACTGATATGCAATACACTAACAAAAGAAAAGCAATGAATATAAGTACGTCTAGAAAAAAATAATAAAGTTAATAATGAAGTAAGTGTTGTGTAAACATGTTGACCGCTTTGTGAAGTGCACGAGATATCATATTGGGTCATCGAAGTAAAAGGTGGAAGGAAGTCTGATAGATGTCGCGCTTGGCTGTTGAAGACAGGAACGCAGTAGGCTAACATGCAGTTAATTATACAACATAACAATATTATACAAACTAGACTTACACTCTGTTATATGCCCTTTAGCTCGAATATGGCAAAAATACAATATTAATATGTTTGCTTGAAGTCAAATGTACAAACAAAATAATCCTTCGATCAAGTATTATTAAGATTCACAGTTGTCTTAAAATTGGCACTGGCAACCGCGCTTAAGCGCTACTCTGCTCCTAGTCGCTCCGAGACCGCGATTTTAACTTTTGTTCGATTGTGGGCGTTAATTCTTTAAGTCTTATTTTTCAATACAATTGCTTTTGATTTGAGTTTTTTTCTATTAGATATTCTTGGTGTCATTATTTTATTTAATTTTGAAGGGATGTGCATCATATTAATATTTGATCGATGATATAAACCAATATAATCGCAATAATTTTAGCAGTCAGTAGTTCCCATCGTACTTGCAACGAGTGACAAAAGTGTTATTGTTATTTTAGACAGCTACTGATGAATTAACTTTTTTCTCTCTGACTGACACGTATGGTAGTGGTGATGATGATGACCAGGGATTCATCTGGTTGAGGATGTTTAGAGCCACGGAGGACAACAACGCGCATTGTGCGCGGCGGAAGCGACTCCGTGTTTGTTGTCGTGCGCGTGCGCATAACTCGGCCATTCCGTAATATCCTCCCTCATATTAAACTTTCCTGTTGTTGTTTCTTTTTCTTTTTGTAATGCCGTCCCGTTCTAGATTTTCAGTCGAAATTCCTTCATAAATAATGCCTGCGTATAAAATGTATCGCTGGAATTTTTTAATTCGTTAACTCTTAAAATAAATTACATTAATATCCGCCTACGATACGTTTAAAACGAAAGCTATGAAACACAGTAATACTTTTAGTTATTTGAAAGATTAGGTTCTTAAAAATGCGACTTCTATATAATATCTAATTGAATTAAATATAAGTATATGTATATAGCGGTAGAGTGGAAAAAACGAGGAATCTTACTAAAACTAAAATACCTAAAAATCTTAGCATAAGCAGTCGTACTTTATTGTCCATTAGGAAATTTAGTAAGTACATAAAAATAAGTACATCTGTGACATTAAGGCGTAGTATTTATGATACAATATCGTGCTCGCGTGTTTAGGAGCACTAAAAGCCCCGAACAAGCTCACAAAAACTAATACATTAGGCGACAGGTTGGACCTAGACTACACGAGACCTAGGTTTATTGCCTAAAAGCAGGAAATGTGAATTATTATATAAAATTTGAGTACTTTAAAATGTTAAGAACATTTTGTATATGTCCCGGCAAGCGCATCCACGAAATCCTATCATCAAAGATTTATTTAGAAATAAGATTGAAAAAAAATTGTTTGTATTTTTCATACAACTACGAGTATAACATTTATAACCTACAACATAGTAGCGCGAAAATTCATTTATTGCACGGAAACTTTGTAGTTTGCCGCAATAAAATTTTTTTATATCCTTTTCCGTCTCCATACCAAAATTTATCATAATCGCTTCGTCGTTACGCTATTTATGCATGAAGAAGTAATAGACAAACATACTTTTCAGCAATCATAGTATTACAAAGAAAATTAGCAACTTTTTCGAAACAAAGCAACCAGGGAGACATAAACGTGTGGGAGTAACTCTTTCGTCTAATTGGTACACGGTTCTGTTGTACTGCGGCCGCTTAGCGGGAAAACGGCCTCCCTCGACCTTGAGACAGGGCTGTAGGGCTGCCGATAACTCCCAGACGACGTTTTAAAAGTATTTACTTTTGAACGAAAAACACCTTAGTACTCGTATAAAGCAAAAATTATAATATAGTATACGAGCCTAGAGATGATAATACTGAGGTCGATCGGGTATATTCTATTATAAAACTTTTAACCACACCGTCCTCGAATTTTAGAACTAATCATAAACTTTGTCAATATACAACTTCGGGCAACAAATCTAATTCGTGAAGTAGACATCTAAATTTTAGGACAGTTAATATTTGTGGTAGCCCTGGATCCCGCGGGTTAGGTCACGTGGGGCGCTGGGTGGAGGGGAGGTGGTGGGGCTAGGCTCGTGTAGAGTTGACGACGTTATGTAACAGTGATGTTGGGATAACCGCCGCGCGCCGCGCCACAGCCCGGAAATTCCAAATGTCGCGGAACCAACAATAACTAAATATCGTCCTTAGCTAACCTTTAATCATAAAAAGAAGTAACTTGTAATCACTCGTTATGGGAAATTGTAATCAAAGTTGTCGAACATTAGTGTCAATTTCCCACAATGGGTGATTTTGAGTTACTTTTTTTTTGTCATTAAAGGTCCGACCGCTCGGCCCGGTCGAAAATTAGCCCATACGGTAAATTTCAAAATTTTTAACATTTAGTGCTGCTGCTTTCTCAGTAAATTCTTTGTAGTCTTTGTAGTCCTCATACAAACAAATAATGCTTACGTTATAGACATCTATAATATCCATAGAAGTTATAAGAATAAAAGTTTTAATTTTATCCTTTTTAGAACAGGTACAGTACACGCGCGTGTAGAACCGCCCACAGAGATTATGCAATGTTTTCCTTCGACGATTTTGGCCGAGACGCGCCGCAAATATAAAACAGGCTTTAGCATCATCATCATCACAATCATCACCTTTACAAAATTCAATATATTGTATAAAAATCTAAATTATGTTTGTGAATCTGTTTTCATTACGGCTTTACCTAATGATATAGGATGGTTTCAAAATACAATATTGACTTTTTATTTTCTACAAAAAAACTTATATTTTTGACTTGCATTTTTTTCTTCATTTGATTTTTTTCAGTCTTGCTAGGTATTTAAGATGGTTCTACCTTCTACAGGTCCACTTGGTACATAGCTTCCTTATGTACTATTGTGTGGTGTGGGCCGGCCGGAAGTGACGTCACGGATGACGCACGGCCGCCATTGTATAGACACGGATTTGAAACGAGAATACAGGTGAAGCTGTATTGTGTATTCGTCGAACTGTTTTTAAGAGCGTTTTTGTTTGGATAACTTTTTTATAACATAATATTTCTTCGCATATTTCATGATTAATTTAAAACCTAAAACCCTTTATTAATAAAGGGTTTTAGGCAATATTAGTATGTCGTAATCTTAATAAAAACAAAGTGAATTAATCAATCAATTGTGTGGCCGTCAGAGTAATTAAATTTAGATGCTTCGTGACTAAAATTTAAAATACACTTACAGTTAAAATTGAAAAAAAAAAGGTTGAAATGCCAATTGCGACGCAAAACATTGAATTGAGTTTTGGAGCTGCATTTACGATGATTGGTGTACAAAGTTTCGGCTTTAGGTGGCATAGCGCCGTTTGTTTTTTTATGATTATTGTCTCACAACAAACTACCGTTTTAAACAAAACATCACAACAATAGTGCGCATCTCCATTGTACGCACAAAACGTGCAGAATTCGCAAAACATAACAAAAAATACCGTTGCAAAACCCATATTCCCACTAGAAAATAGAAAAAACCCGTCGAATATGCCACCGTACCTTTTAGTCTAACTGTTCGCCCTTTTTTACGACCGGAGGCAGGTAGGTTTTTTATTTTGAAATTGGGTTACGTTTTTTTACAACAAGGTGAGGTGTAAGGTTACGGAAACGATGGTTGCCGCATATGACCCTATTAACTATTTTTTAAACCGCGTTTGTAGCAAAAACGCACACGTCTCACCGAATCAAAGCCGTCCGCCCGCGCCGTTACAGATGTTTTATTTTAGCTGTTTATAATAAGATTTCGGTGTTTATTTAAAAGCATAGGTTTTGTACCAGAGTGTCTCTATTAGTTCCTAAGCAGTAACTGTAGCCGACTTTATGTCTTGTATTTCTAAGTGAGTTAAAATTTCGTAATTTTTAACTCTTTTTTGGATTTGTAATTGAGTTAAAATTTCGTCATTTAAATACGAAAGTGTGTTTGCTTGTTCGTCGATCCTTAAAGGCGTGACGATGCAAACAATTGACTCGATATTTCAATTAAGATTTAGCTAAAAGGATGGAGAGTACCTAACATAGGCTACTTTTGGTCTTGGAAAAACATCATGTTCTCGGGGGAGGCTTGCAAGAATCACGCGAGCAAAGCCTCGGGCAATAGTAGTAGATATAGTGAAGCTATCTCGCTAGCACTTGTATAGTCCAGCGCCAGGGTCACAGAACAACAGTGATATTGGGCAACGTATATATCAGAGATACGCGTGTGGAAATGACGAACCTTGCTGGTCGCGGGTTGAAGGCCGGCCAAATCCTCGACTACATTCTTTTATATTTAGCTTATATCATTTATACTTCGAGGTCTATATTTATGTATATTTAAATATGTGAATATTTAAATAAATTGCGATTATATTTGGGTAATTTGCGGCGGGTTGTCGTCTCTTTTGCTGGTTGTTTTGTTATATAATCGTGTCATAGACAATGATGCATGCCATTGTTTATTGAGGAAGCCGTAAAACATTTAACACATCGACAATTGGCGGCGGGGATTTTATTTATTTATGAAATCCTCCAAACGGATGCACCGACAACATTTGAATATTGAAAATGCATTAGAAAAAACGCATCGCCCATCTCGCTCTATCCCCCGATCTCCCGTACGTGCGAGGGAGATGAGAACGTTCAAGGAAACGAATCAAAAAAAGCACAACCCTTCTAACCCTTTAATACATTCTATTGTTTACACGAAGCAAAAAGTAGTATGTTTATTTGTCGTCAATAAAAAGGGACTAAACGCCGATCATAATAAAGTTTAGAATCGATCGGGGCCGTATTGTCATGTTAAACGAGGAAGGTGTCTCTTTTTTATTTCCCGAAACAGGTAGGTGTCTGTAGGCAGCGATTTAGTTTAGTATTATATTAAAATATGCGAATTAGGATCAACGACCCGGCTCGGTGACCACTTTAGATAGAATATTGAAATTTGTTTTTTTATTCCACCATGAAGATTTCATTGCCGTCGAGACGGGATCGAGAAAAAAAACTATTTTGAATTTCGAACAGAAGACCCGTCCGTTACAAAACCTCTGTTATTCTGTTACCGGTCTGGGAGTTGCGTTGACTATATTTTAAATAGTTTTTTATATTAATTAAAATTCAGTATCTGTGCATTGTTTTCCGCGGTGCATCCGCCCGTCTGTCGGTCACGTGCTAAGATTTTTTTAGCTACGTCTAGCGTTGTAAGGTTAGGTCAGTAACAAGCTATTTTAAACACTCGCTGAAAATATTTACAAAAGAATGCGATAATGATGTAAAACTAGTACGAGTACTCGACTGTTAAAAATAAGATAATAATAAAATACTTATTGTCGTATAACGTAACCTTTTTGTTGTTATGAGAGTTGACACTGCTGCACGAATATTGCTTATATTATGAGTTTATAGATTTTTTATTTCTATTGACATGACGTCATAGCCATTTTCCTCACCGAAGCAACGCATCGACTTGATTTTTGGCAAGGATTGGAAGCAACAGATTTTCAAATCCAGAATCTAGTTCAACAATACATAAATTCCGATTTACGTCATCCATCTTTTTTCAATCATTTTGTCTTCTGTCTCTCAGAAACAAGACAACCGACTTAAAGGATGTCAGACACTGTCACGAAATCTTATCCAGCTCAGTGGTTCAGTGGACGAATATCGACATTCCCATGGCGGAAGCAGCTGCTCTACCTGACTCGGAAGTGAAAGGTCTGGGATACAGGCCAGGTGAAATGGGATACGCAGTGATTATGGGTTAAACATTTTAGAACAACAACAGCCTCCTTTCTGACGGTGAAAGGATTGAAGTTATTTGCAAGAAAGAGCTGGAGGGAGTGAGGTTATTTGCAAGAAAGAGCTGGAGGGAGTGAGGTTATTTGCAAGAAAGAACTGGAGGGAGAGAGGTTATTTGCAAGAAAAAATTAAAAGGAGCTAAATTATTTGCATGAGTTATTGTTGCAAATTATTTTATTTATATGAGATAAGTTACTAATAAAGGATGACTTATCAAGTCTGTCATTAATTTTGTAACGAGCTGCTCTGATTTAATGACTAAGAAAGTGTCTGCATGTTTATGCCTTTTTACACACAAACCGCTAAACAGATTTAGAAGAAATTACGTGTAGACCTTTCCCGGATAAAGTTAATATCTTTGAAATAAGTTCCTGCTTTCGTTACTAAAATCATACACGTGTAAGTAGCTACATAAATTTTAATCGGCAAGTAATCAGCCAACTTCCCATAGCATTATCAGTTTGCGTGAAACCGCCCAAAAATAATCATTACTATTAATGGTCATAGATTTCCGTAATTACAGAGATTTCCGGCACTAAACTCGTCGATGAGGCCTAAGGTCGAAAAGGACACAGCCTTCCTGTTTACTTATATTTAAAAAAAAACAAGTTTAAAAATTTTGTACCTAAATTTTTAAGCTAGGGATTTCCTCAAAGTAACGCCTTATTCTATTAGCTATTTTTTTTTTAAAAAAAGACATATTTTTAAAGGCCGTAGTTTGAACAGCAGGAGCGTTTAGATAAGCGTGACAGTGCTCGGTATACCGTGACACGATGATACAAACTATGATTTAGCAAACCATGATAAACAATTTGAATAAATTAAATCGCGATTAGTTGAACCTATTTCGATGAGGTTTTCATAGAGCTAATTGTTTTAAATACGTACTTAAAAAGAAAAAGTTTATTTTTGCTTTTTAGTTTACTGGCTGAACAGCGTTTTCTTGAAAATAACAATCGGGTGTGTTATTATTGATTTCTGATCGATAACCCCTCTTAAAACGCTGATGGCGACTTTTTATGAATCATCGAAACTATTTAGCAGACGCGACACGATGAAATGAAAAAGAGCGAAGCAATTCGATATTAATTAAAACAAACGAGTGCTGATGCCGTAGTCGGAAGCGGCGCGGGCGTCGAACCCGCTACCGCGAACTGCACAGTCAGCGCTGTTTACAATCCCGTACATCTCGTGCTCCTTTGAACCTTATTACCGAAGCGTAAGGTCGGAAAGCGCTTAACTTTAATGAACTAGGTATGCACGTATTTAATATTTTATTAGACTACCTAATACGTATTAATTGGTAGCACCGACCGTCGATTATGACTTCTTTACGTCGTAAAGGTAACCTCTAGCTGAGCGTTTTGTTTTAAGGTTAGGCTTTAATCATTTACAGTAATTTACGATACCTTATCCAGTAGCCTAGTTGTACTCAAACAATATCTATTATTCATAGGAACGTCTGTCTCTGCCCTCTTACAAATACTTTGAGTTACAGGAAAGGACCTAAGATAGTTTTTATTCTGGAAAAAAAAAGTACGCGCGACGAATTTTGGCGTTATCGAGGTGAATATAATAAAGCAGATTTTATTTTATTTACTGACTCGATGCAACTGCAACTTCGTTGCGCCAAAAGTCATTTATCGCACCGGAACTGTACATCTTTCCGGAAAAAAGTTTCCTAAGTCCTTTCCTGAGATTCAGAGTATGTCCAGGCCAAATTTCAGCAAGATCGGTGTGGCGGTTTAGGCGTGAAAAGGTGGCAGACAGACACAGTTTCGAATTTATATTAGTATGGATATTCTTTTAACTATGAATTAAATTTTCAATGAAATGTATCAAACAAATTTGGTTTTTGCAAATTTTGGATCAGATCGGACCACGGAACCGCGTTCTCCCATACTACTAACTATAACCTCCGTTTTGACTCCCTTAGAAGATGAATTTCGAAATATGCTTTTTATTATTAGTCACTTTCGTCATACGGAGAAACAGTCCCCCCATGTGTCTACGACCAGTGGTTTAGGCTGTACGTTAATTCCTCAATGTATATAGTTCGGGACAAAGGATTTTATATAACGATATAGATTAAAGGTTTTGTATTTTTATACGAGCCATAAAATCTTGAGCGTACATTGTACAGCTCATCGAAAGAAGGAATTAAGAAATGATTATTTTTTTGACAAAACATTATAATCAACTTTTTAAATGACATTGAACTCATTAGTTGACTTCCTCGAGAAATGCGATAAAACCATTACATGATGTGGGAGGAATTTGGACATTTTCCTTGTTTACCGGCGGCATTAGGATACCGGTTATACGGAACCTGTTGCGATAATTATACGTTTTTATTTACATTAAATATTATAAACTTGCAGGTTTTTTTTATCCAGAAAATATTGGCTAGAAAATATACTCAGAACGACAATTGTGACGCGTTTTAAAGTACACTCAAATGGAATGTTTTTTAAAGAGGGTTTCGGTAATCATGTTTTTAAGATTCAAAGATCTTTTCAACGAAAACCATTGAAACAACAGAATGTGAAACTTTGTTTATGTTACATATTCTACAGATTGTATTTGGAAACTTGTCATGTAAAACCAACAGTTTATTGAATTTTTTTTTGCATTGTCGGATTGACTTCGCAAAATTGACATGAAATGTTTAATTAAATGTACAAAGATGATAAAGTTTTCTTACTCTTACGGTTTTCATAACAGGCAGTAATTCTAATTCAGTGAGTCGATAACTTGTCACGTTTTAATTGCGAATTAAATTTAATGATTTTATAATTTAGTGATAAACCTCCGTTAACCGGCCACCCAGTTACGAGTAATTAACTTTGAACCATATTTGTTCTGTTGTTATACCTCTGTTCTTTTTGGTCTCTGTACAATTATATTGACTGTAATAGTTAATATTATTGTTCTGAGACTTTTGTAATCAGAGTGAATTAAACAGGCAGTAGTTTATAAGGTTTTTTCTATTTACTCAGGTATTATATTATATACATTATACACTTATATTAGGTTCCAGTATTTTTTAACACGAGTAAAGTTCCCCATTAACACCTTTATATGCGATAGGCGCTAGACTATATAGAAAAAATGGATAAACATAGTATGAATACAGTTTTTTGTCATCGTTTGCCTGAGTAAAACAATCATAATATTTGACTAGCTTTCCCGTGATTTAGCTTCGCCTCCATGAGGAACCCATAAACAAAGAATTATCCTATTTGAAGCAGTCGTCTTGAAGTTATGTTCGAACATACATTTTGGCGGTCGATATATATTTACTAGAGATCACCCTATGGTCGGAATTCGACAATAAATATTTAAATCCATCGTGTAGAGGACCTATAAATGATATAGTCTTTTCTCGGTATCGTTAACAGACCATTTTATTATAAAAATCACAGATTTTAACCATAAACAAAAGAATATTTCTTGTATGGTTATCGTGTCATGTCAAAATATTATAATGTGCGTAGCGTTTTATTTGTTAAAAATATGCAAGATTAAAGAATTTTTAATAAAAAATATTAGTATTTCACGCTCCTACTCCATATCAACTATACCTGGGAGAAATTTCATGCATTTACATCTACGCGTCTTTCGTAAAAAGGGGTGCAAAGTTTTCCGCTAACGTATTAATATATAGATATAGGCACACATGTTTCCCGGAGTTAGTGTGTACTGGTTGCTGCGTAAGCGGATACTTGCGACACGGTTGCGAATTTCGCGTGCTGGTTATAAAAATATTTGGTAACCGCGTGTTGGCAACCCGGGTTACGCGACTTCCGAGACCTGAGGTTACACCGTACGCTGGTTGTCTTTGTTCTAGAACTTAGCGTCGGTTTCATGGCAGTTTGTATATAAGCATAAGATGACCGGCACTATTTTTCTTATACGATTGTAAATATTTTGGATTTACGGATACATGATATGATGATAAGAAATATTCGCAAGTAACCGCCGCAAATTTTCTATTTAGCACTTATGAGCAAAAGACATTAATATCAAAAGTAAAAACGCGAGTTTTCATACAAAGGCCATTGTAAAACAGGATAAAAATTTTGAACACCTTCATTAACTTAGAAAAAACAAATGAATTTCACGTAGATCCCGCAGACTGATCCAGGACGTCGTAAACACTTTAAAGACTATTTCAGACGCTCGTAAATTTTACAGATTGAGGAAAAAGTGAAGCAAGCAATGGTTGGAATGGAATTCGAACCGGTGGACCGACACGTGGCCCTAATTGCCGAGTAAACATCTGAGCTATCTGACCAAGCTATCATCGATATATAGAGCTATCGATGTTTACGTTACTTCACAACAATACCTGTATATATTGTATATTAATAGCAAAACGTAAAGGATGCTGCAGGTGCCTCGTAAAGTTTGACAAAAGTAGTCGCGTAGCACGTCGTAGAGGGGCTACGGTGGTTCTACATCTACGTTGTATTTGTGTTCATCTGGCAGTTACTCGCTAACCACTAACAATGACAAGCCTAATGTTATATACACATGATTATCGCTAAAAAATATATCGGCCGAGCCGGCACCGCTAACTCGTTATTTACACGGCAGTGTATCCTCCTAGCGACGAGGCGGATGACATAACGTAAATAAGGCCCAGCCGGCGACTTACTGAATCGCTTGAGGATGGTCTTCTTGTAGGGCTTGACGTCGGGGTCGGCGGGGTCGGCCAGGTCGGTGGGGTCGGCGGGGCTGAGCCGGCCGGCGCTGTCGTCCGACTCGGTGCCGGAGTCGCGCGCCTTGAGGAAGTCGCGCGACCGGCGCAGGAACTCCTCGGCGCGCCGGTAATCGGTGGGGTCCGCGAAAGGGTGGCGGGCGAAGTCTCTGACACTGATCTCTCGGCGCGCGTGCACGGTCAAGTCCAGCGGAGCGTCCGGCTCCGGCTCCGGGTAGGCCTTCCGGGCGGCCAGCGTGCGCGGCTCGTCGGCACTCGCGGCCCGCCGTTCAGGCACCGGGGAACGCCGCGGCTCCGGCCCGGCGCTCGCCGGGCGGCCTTCCACTGCCATCATGTTCGGATTTACACAGACACCATAATCACAGGCGGGCTCAGTTATGTCATACGTGTGGTGCGAGCGCGCGTCCGCCGGCGGTCGCGTCTCGGTGCGGACTGATGTCCCAGTTTCGCGGCGAGTTCCACTGACTCGGTGAGCCGGCGTCGGCCGCGCTCGGCGCCGCTCGGCCACTTTCGTTTTCGTCCGCGCGCGGCGGTGTGCGTGCCGCACACACGGGCGAGACCTGCGCCTGTGTGCGGGAGCTTTTTCCACTTTCGTTGTCGAGCTTTCCTCTATTTCCCGAGTCGCCGGACCGGTTCTCTATTAAATGTGTCGCTACTTCAGCGAGAGCGTGTTTCGATTTTTTTTTTAATTTTTAGCACGAAAATATTCGGTGCGATGTTATGTTTTCCTCGGCGTGGCCCACTTACGAAAATGAGTCACGGATCGTTTCCGGAGCTGACACGGATTCGACCGGACGCATATCTCCACTTATGCAACGCCATATCTAGATAACGCTATAATCGTCTTTAATAACTCGATACGGCTCGGTCGGGCTACGGGTTGCGACACGGAAAAGGTCGGCGTAGTCCAGAGATTCGCGCGACGCAAAAAGACGAACCGCCGAAGTGAGAAGTGTACCATTTGCGTAATAGTAACGTAAACAATTCGTATTTTTTTATCTAGCGCTCGGGGCATTGACCGAGTTTAGGTGCGCGTGCGGCGACCACGTGACGCGGTCGGCGGGCGCGTCCAGTGTGCGCTGGTCCGCGGCGGCGATTCGCGGCGGTAGACGGCGTGGGTCAGGCTGTGCTGGCCGGCGCGCGCTCTAATGTAGAGCCAATGTCACTGGGTAGATAATGGCGCCCCGACTGATTATTTTTGGCGTGACGTGTTTTTTTTCTAACGAAATCCGTAAACAAGGAAATACGGTCGCCTTGTGCACAGCCTTCCCGCTGTCTCTAGGTTGCCGTGTTGCTGGTTAGTACTGTACTTGTACTTGTTCGAGCACGTACTTAAAGTACCTTCGATATTGTTTTAGAAAGCGCCATTTAACTTTTACGTTATTCCTTATTGCCATTCTACTGTTATGATTAATCATAGTTATTTTTTGTTTCAAGAGACTGGGCAGTTACAAATATTTCTACTGAACAATAATGAGAACTATAATTATGTTATTAAAATTTTATAACAAGTTTATTATAATTTTACCATAATTTAGAACAATAATTTTATAAAATTAACAGAAATTTTATATAATAATATTTAGAATTTGAAATTTTTGTAAGTTCTTTAATGTTATGGACCTTACATAAAATCTATTAAGATAAATCAATATGTATAATAACATATTTTATCGTTATTTTACTTAGAATTTAATTCGCTTATTTTGGTTATCCAAATTCAATAGAAACGTAGTTTATATATTTGTTAGAATATAACATTTATAATTATAATCCGGTGGTAGGCGTGATAGTAACATTGTATCTAAGATGGTATCAGGGGGTCAGGGGCTATCGTCGGACATCGAACCCGCACTTGCGTAACCATATCTCACTTTTCAAAATAATTATATCATTATTATACGGCTAGTAGATCTGGAAAATGTAGAAATATGTTCTAAATTTTAAATTTACTTGTACTTTTTGAGGGTATTTTATAATAATTTATTTATATTAATATTAAATATAATTTGTATCATTACATAAAATCAATTTTCAACCTCTAACATACTAATCTCTAAAGTTTCCCGCGAAACCCTTTTTAGCGACAGGAAAATTTTGTATGCAATTTTGTGCGCATGCGCATTTTTGTTGTGTGTATGTTAAGCAAAAGCGGGCTCGAGTAGACACTACTATAGCAAAAGTCCATGGAATTTTATTTTTTTGGATGGTTTCCCTGCAGTTCTATCACGGAATAACAATTCAAAGATGGCAGGACGGATTTGGGTTGTCTCACACGGCATACAAAAGTCGTTTCATACAGTTATCTGCTATTTGTCACTAATCTTACGTAATTTTTTTTTAACGCATCGCAATTATTGTAAAATATCTCTCAACCCGCTTTTACGTAGCTGCGGTAAGTTATCATAATGTAATGTGATCGTGGTTGCTGGGACTGCGTTGGACAGAGCTAGGCTGATGATGATGATGTGTTCTAATTCCTCTAAGCCCGGCGCATCACACCAGACACCACATTACATGTGTACTGTTATTGTTGGTACGGCTTCGCCGACTGCACTCGCTGACGCGTCGGTTTAATTGTTACTTGACAGATTTAAAATATAATCGTGTCGCTATAGCTTGGCCAATTGACCTATACAGATAGGAGGCTTATCCCCCGGCAATGCACTTGCAACTTTTCCGATGTAGTGAGTGTCTATGGGCGGTGGTTGCTTCTCATCGGGTAGCCTGTTTGCTTATTTGCCCCCTTATTTAAAAAAAATTTTTTGTTATTTCACATGCTAGATGGCCATAACCATTGGCGTATCTAGGAC
>JAOTAV010075773.1:0-12994 GCA_026546445.1 Cyclargus thomasi | reverse complement strand
CTGATTGGACTACATCGTTTTTCAATAACGTAAGATTTATTTAATTAAATAATAAAAAATCATGCATATTCTCTATTTCTTAAACAGTCAAAACGCCTAGTAAAATCAGTATCCTAATTCCCAACCACATACAATAATTCCATGAATGAGCATTCGCACAAATTATGTTAATCAATGCCGCCGGCGAGGAAATGACTCATTTGGACAATTCGTACAATTAAACACTGCTCGTTTACGATAAGACGGAAAAATACTTAACAAAAACACTTGCACATAATATGAATGATCTGGTTTGGCCGCGTATCACAAAGACGTTATATTATCGTATACGTCGATGTGATGTATTGACAGTCTATTACCGAGTTTGTTATGTGAGAGAATAGGCCGGAAAAACAACGTGTCATAAAAACGTAGCGCGAAGTAACAATTTGGGGGGTTTTTTTGACAGGAATTTCTCTATTCAGCATGGCTATTGATTCAATAATGTTTGGACGGTAGCCAATATAATAGATAAACAGTTATCCCTTTATTCATGAAAATATTTAAATATTGTGTAACTAATTAAGGTCCTTTCTGGAATATTGACGTCACACAACAGAATGGGAACATTGGACATACAAGGAACCTTGATTAGTTAAACATTGCCTAAATATTTTTATGACTAGAGGGTGAATGATTAATATTATTTATGAATGGGTCCTTCCTAGGAAGCTAGGACATTGTCGTCCATCTAGGATGCCGCCGCTCAAAGATCATGGTACACAATATAGAAATATATATTTTTTAATTAATAAAAAAGGTTGTCTATTGAATCCAAAATGCACGCTCTGTTCATGACGTAAGATTGAATTGAGGGTGCATCTTAGATATAAATGTTGTAAATGGTGTCCATCGAGTATAGCTATTTTCAATCTTCCACCACGAACTGAGGGTGCAATTTGGATTGCATCAAAGTGCACCTTTACGTAATGTTTATTCCCGCCGTGTAGAACCTCATAATTTGTGTTACCAAATTCAAGCCCGCCGTATCGCTTCTAACCACACATTGAGTACGCGTCACGCGTTTTCGGGCAGATAATGGAAATTTTAGAGGTCAGATCGGCTTTCTTTAGAAAAGGTGATGTATCACCAGAGAATACGACAACCTAACAGAAAACCCGCATTACACTTTTTTCTATTTTGTTCGTTGAGGATAGACAATAAACGCTTCAGTATTAGATAGTGGTGTCGAAATTTTTATGATATTTTCAAAGTTTGATCATCCACCGTTAAGATGACTAGATCTTGAAAAATTCGTGAATTATAAAGATAAAAGACTTTCGAAAAATTCGGGATGGAATTTTTCGAAATTACTTAAGATCTGTTCACACAAGGACAGCCTTTTATAGGACGAGGTAATAATGCTAAGGTATGAATTTTAATAGCAGAATAAGTTTCATATACACGCCTACGCCATAACAAAACAGTTGATAATTTATAAAATAAATGAAATAATTGAGTCAAGGTTTATCAAGAGGAAAACTGTGTTAATGATAAATCCTATAGTTAGCGACTTATTTTCATTGAAACTTTTGTGCGTTACTTTGACAAATATTCAAACGAGGTTGAAATGGTTATATACAACTAATAATATCCTATAACTCACCTCTTTTCTGTCGCCTCTCATCACTGCTTCTTCTTACTTCTTTCTCCTTCTTTATCTTCTTCAAAACATCTTTCTGTTTGCCGGCGGACTGAGCACCCCATGTGCCGGATCTGGCTCGGATCTGCTCAGGTTTTTCTGCGTCCTTCTTCTTGATCACTTCCTTCTTTGCTGATTTATCATTCGGTTCCTTTTCGAGAAGCGCCTGGAACATGTTTCGTTAGACGTTTAACATAAACCACCGCGGTAACCGATCATTCCTACATTTCCGTTTGTCGGAATTATAGTCGGATAAATAAACATTCAATAAGCATAATATAGCGATACGTAATCTCTATAATTATTATATAAAATCCTTTGCCCTCAACTATATTCATTTAGAAATCAATGTACAGACCAAGGACTAATAGGAAAGAATATTTTAAAATTCGTCTGGTAAGTGGCTAAAAAGTGGGGCCAAAGTTAATATCGGTAAACGCGATTCCGTGGTCAAATCTGATCCGAAATTTAGATATTTTGAAATTTTAGATAGTTCTTAGAATATCCATACTAATTTTATACATTTGAAAGTATATATGTCTGTGTATGTTACTTCGCCCAAACGGTTTAACCGATTTTGCTGAAATTTGATATGGAGATACTTTAAGTCCAGGGGAACATAAAAGAACATACGATATTTTTTGTCGCGGAAAATGTATGGTTCCCGCGCGATAAGGAACATAAAACGGAGTGTTAGATATATTTCAAAATTCGTTGCCAGTGATTCTAATATGAAACCAAGATAAAGATTACAACTAGTAAAAAAAACATACCCTCTTCTCGTCGGTACGCTTCACCCAGATGTCCTCCGAGCTGGGAGCTAGCCCGTCCACCGTGGACCTGATCTCGATTAGGCTGCTGTCGAAGTAGTTCTTGTCTCTGTGGAGGTTCTGCCCGGCGAAGATGGACCTGATGCTGGGTCTCTGCTCCTCGGCGCCCTTCGTGCCGAAGTGTACGGTGTGGGCGTTATTGACATGTGTGCGTAGCGCGCGCGCGGCGGCCGGCGGGGGCGGCTCTGTCTTCGTCACCAGGAACTTGTGACGAGCCCCCATCACCGTCCTCTTGGAGTCATCATTGCTATCGTTTCTACTGTTTAATTGTGCGTTGTCGTTTGTGATGTGGGCCGCGTCGTCGCCTGGCGGCCGGGGTTTGTGATGCGAGTTCCTCTCGTCCTCCTCGTCCTCTTCGCGGCACTGGGACAGCCGGCGGCGCTCGTTGGCGGGGAAGGGCGAGGCGGGACTGGAGTTTCCACTGGACAGGTTGTTACAGTGGTTCATGAAGTAGTGTTGAAAGAAGCTGTCCGCCTCGGAGCTGTCGTCTCCGTCCCCCTGTATGATGTCCTTGAGCGCCGCCAGCGATGTGATGGTGTTGTAGTTGATGGCGTTCACTAGATCCTCGCTGTCGGTGGAATCGGAGTCGTCACCGTTAGTGTGCCCGCTTCTATCCTCGCCCGTCCTCTCTCTATCGTCGGCCATTTTTTCCGTTTCCTCATTTTTTATTTCGCTATCGGCGGGGGCGGGCGATCGCGGATCCATGCGTTCGATTTAAGAAAAAAATTGTATAAAATTGTAAAATTTTTTAAAAAATATAAATAGGCGTATAAAATATAAATAGTACAAAAAATTGTGAGGCACCGAGAGTCACATGGTAGTTAGGTCACTTAGGTGATGTCGCAGGCGGCGCGGACGCAGCGGTCGTCACCGAACATACGACATAACACGGAGTACTGCGCTGCACCGCGACACATACACCTGGAACAACGGAAAACATATTCTTTACACACACAATTTCGTACACCTTAACGACAAAACTATAACAAGCTTAATAAAATGCGTGTTATCTCGATGACTAACTCGTTATGAAAGTATGACGGTCGTAATTCAATCATGACAGAGCGTCTCCGTGCCGCATGACGGTTGATGATCTACGAGAACGCTAAATCAATGAAATCATTAGAATCACGCGCACCCATCTAGCGAGCGCATTTTTATTGTAAGTATTGATCCCTATTGAAGTCAATTTTCATTCAGTATTTACCGCGTTGCTAACTCCCGTTTCATTTTCCGCAAAACTGGTGAATCTTTGTCATATAATATCTTCCTTGTTGTTGGAAAGAAAAGTAACCGAAATCTTATATCAATTTTCACAAGCAGTTACTTTATTTGTAACGGCTTAAACGTCTTAGATGTCAAAAAAGCCTGATGAAACAATAAAAATAATCCCATATGGCCACTGGGGATATTCAACGATTACTGAAAATGAAAATGCCATAGCAAAAACAGGATTACGTCTAGTTTCTCTGTAGCTAAGTACGCTTAGGGCCTGTTCACCACTTCCTAAAAAGTGCCAAGTGGGCTATTCACAATTAATCAGGCAGATGAAGTATGTAAAATCTGTCATTGGTGTAAAATAGGCCCAATAATATTTTGCATGGACGCGAAGGAAACACGTTCATCCTTGAAGTCAGTTAGAATTTCTATCTCTCTCATTCCTAGTGCACGCATGCTTTCCCAGAGAGAAGAGTTCCTAGTTAAACTTAAACAGCAATGTAATCGGACATAAGCCGGTCCCAGCAACGGATTTCTAGATAGCATTGTTTACAGCTATGGCCGCTGAAGGTCGCCCATAAACCGCCGTATAATACGGCTATAACGTAATTTATTAATGATATGCAATAGCACACTTGTTACATTACGATATTCCAATCGTATTGACATTGTAACTGTTGCAATTATTTTCACCACGCTGAACGATCGAACCAACAACACCCTCAAAACTCTACCCCTAAACAGCAACCCTTTTCACATGGTAGTTAAAGGCGATTTCGGGTGTCAAACTTTCATTTTACCAGTATTAGAGAGAGAGAGAAGTTGATTTGCGGATCTAGGAATGGGACGAGGTCTAGGGATTAAATTTCCTCGATGGTATATAATATAACATTGATGTGAATATTGCACCTAGCCTTTTGGTAGGTAGTTAGGCTAAGCTTTCAGCTCAGGGAAGCGTCTATAATATAGTATAACGATGGTGTTCATAGCATTAACTGGCGAGGAGCCTTTAGAATGTTATAGCCGTGGCCGCATAGCACGGCCCGAGTGAGTCCACTTGAGATTAATATGCATCACTAATGCACAAGGACGCACTTATCTACCAGCCAACTGCATACTTTAGCCATTCAACACAGACATACATAAATCAAAATACATACAGAGTGTAACAAAAGTGATAATCCATACTATTAAAATAGATGATAATACGAACAGGTAAAGTGCTTGTTTCAATCGTCTTTATTTTTGGTATGGAGTTAGTTACTATGGAAATACAATTCTTTTCAATTTCCAAAAGTTGTAGAGGAAAAGTTCTTATCGAAGCTGATATTGAAGTATAAAAACCATAATACATAAATTATTTAAGATAAATAATTCAAAATAAATTAACTAACAACGAAATAAAAATTTACTCACGTTAATTTAAAAGTAGAATAGGACATGACTCATGAACCAAAATATGCCAACTTATCTAAATATTCATTGTCTTTTATTAACTTCATACATTACATTAACTATTTCGAATATATCCTGCTAAACGTCTAAACATCTGTATTTAATTGAATGATTTTTAATAACTAGTTACGTTTTTATTAGGTCGACCTGTATGTAAGTCTGTAATCAAATCTAAGAAAGCTAATTTAGCCGTCTTTTCAGGATCGTGGCGTCATGAAAATTAGCAGTTGTTTGTAATAATGACAATACGATAATGTGACATCGTCGAGCTGATCTGAGGATGGAGCCGGAAGATTTGAACTGGAACTTCATAATCGAAGATCGTATCATAGAAGTTGTTAGAAAGGTCTTGTAATGAACGTTGACCATGATTAGGTTTTAAGGTCTGATGATGAAGCTGGAAGATAGACACTAGCATTCCGTGATAGGATATCGTATCATAGCAGTGTTTAGACTTGTTTGAAAGGTCTTTTAAAGGTCTTTTAACTTTATCCACGTTTAGATTTTAAGGTCTGAATACAATAGTATGATACTATTGTGGTAATATCTAAATGATGCAAAATAACACTGCATCGCGCTATCGAAGTTTTCGAAAGATGGGGGTTCTATACAACTGCTGATATGTACCACGTGGGGCTACAGCCTAGCCGGGCACAACACCTCGCCCGGTCGGAAGATCCTCCTTTCGGTAGCCACGCACATTCCCACACTAGCGACCCCGACGTGATTGACGTGACGTGATTCTACCCCATACTTTTACAATCAAATATTAACTATAATTAAAAGCACATATTTTACACTTCAGCCAAGAAATAGAGACAACTTAAGCAACCCGTAACTTGTTTTTTTTACTTTTACGTGCACCCATAAAAGCGTGTTTTCAAACTATTTTTCTATTCATTTGGATGGTGCTTGCATATCTATATTTTTATAACCAAATTTAGAAATGTATTTAGGATAATGTTTCCTTACGATTTAGGATATTTGCTAGGAAAAGAGACTCTTTTAGAATTCGACTAATCAATCAATCAATCATTTATTTATTGCGAATTTAGGTGTTAAACATTAATTACAGTAATTGAGTCCCTCTAAATTCTGCCAGACCATGCAATATATCACTTTTTACACACAATAATAAAATTCAACATTGCCAATACAAAAAAAAACAATACTTTGGCTTTGTAAATAAAAATTTGGTTACACTAACAATACAAAATAATCAGCTTAATGGTCTCTCTCATGGTCTTTAAAATTATGGCTACAAAACAATATTATTTCACTCTATTTAAAATTAAAGTAACTAAATTATTCGAATAATGAAATTTTACTGAATCAAACGGATTCAGAAAAATTTTCATTCTATTTAATATAAAATAAGTATATAATTTTTCACTTAATTCATTAACATTAAAAGATTAAAATACCTAACTAAATCTCAACTATTTCTACGTAACTACACAATCTTTAAAATTTTAAAGTCTTGATTTTTGATTCACATCTATAGATTACGTCTTTATCTTTTTTTATAATTTGCCAAAAATTCCTAAGATTAATAATTATTAGATATAAGATAGTGATCTTCTAAGTGTGTTCGAACTTAGCTAACAATTTGTTGTGTTGAATGATGCTTTATTTTATACGTAGGTATTTATAAACTATTGATCGCGATTTCAGTTCACTGTTCAGAAAGAGAGGCTATTTTAGTATATGCCAACAAATTTTACAGTGGAAACAATACTGTTTTATGTATTAAAAAATTTAAAGAGTTTGTTTTTTTGATCGAATTTGCCTCAGGAAATACTGGGGCCGTACGCCGAAACCGAAGATTTCAATGTGAACGTTGAGAGTATAGCTTAATGTTCGATTAATTTAAAATAGTTGGGTAATCAACGATAAAGTTAAACATATACCCCCTTATTCATAAAAATATTTAAACAATGTTCAACTAATCAAGATTCGCTGTCACTTTCTATCGTTGACGTGACGTGACGTTTTCAATATTCCAGAAAGGGACTGCGAATCTTGATTACTAAAACACTGTTTAAATATTTTTATGAATAAGTTGGATAATGTAACGAGAAAGCTATGTTTTAGACACTTTGCGGCGCAAAAAAGCGTTAATATAATCAATTAAAAAATTGAAAAAAAAAAACACCTTTGCCCTTGTTTTATTAAATTCTGAGAGTCACGGGCAACATTTGCAAAATAAAACATAAAACACATTGGGACATGTAGCTTTAGCACCGTATATAAATAGATGATGATGTCATTCTTGTTTGGCAAAGCCGCTCTGCCTCCTAATAACTAGAGTAAATAAAAACACTATTTACATATAGGTTGCCAGGTCGTCAAACTCAAACCTAGACATACAAGAGTCTAATGTGTACTGTCTACTTATTGTATATCGAGTAGACTATCCCCCTTATTCATAAAAATATAAAAGCGATGCTAATAATCAAGGTTCGCCGCTGTCCTTTTCTGCCGTGTGACGTTTTCAATGTCCAAAGAAAGGAACAGGAAACTTGATTATTTTTAGGAATAAGGCGGTTAACTATTAAATAGTACAGTATTTAAATAGCGTCTTTATTTTGGGATACTACTGTGCGACAGCCTAGGCTAATGCGCCAGATGAGAAGGAGCACTGCAAAAGATAAGTCAGGCTTTTTATACGAATTTGTATTGAAGTTAGGCGGGGTTTGGCTCAACACACATTCCCACCAATGCATCACCACTGACGAAAGTCAGGATCGACAGCGGTAACCAACCACAAAAACCCTTTGATATGATCTCAGGGAGCCCGAGGGTCTTGCTAAAGGTGCTTTCGGACCCGCAACTAAATTAATCAGAAGAAAATACCAAAAACCTGGAGGGACAGCACCACGGGATCAAATGATAATAATAATAAAGTAAGGGGGCTGAAGAATTCTCGCTCCCCAGGCCGAAATTTCTCCGGCGCCCGAGCAACACAGCATGTGATGTGATGATTTAAATGTTAGGTAAACATGTTATATCATAGAACAGAGAAACCTTATATTCCCGTAACCAAACTTTCCAGACATTTTATGTCACATTCAACTAAATGCTTAAGGTTTTGCTGTCTAAAACCGACTAATAAATAAATGTTCTATGTTTACATTTTTTTCAAAGAATTTTCTTTTCTTAAAATCGCTGTAGTGTCCTATCCCATCGCTAAAATAAAAAATGTTCTTATCATTTTCTTCTCCCTTTTTACTTAATCTACAAAACGTACTAGGTCTAGACGACGCTTGAGTGACTACAACAATAGCACTATCGCCTCCCCGGCTTGCCGCTAACGAATTAAAAATATTGTAAAGTAAATGTACGAGGATATTAAGAAAGGAAATTTTAAAACCATTTCCTAAAATTGTCACAACTTTGAATAAATTAAACCCGATCATGAAGTTTAAAGCTAAAACCGTATATATTTTAAGACGTTGCCGTGATGTTTTTTTAATTGTCCACAACTGTTGACTTTAGCTTAATGATAACAGCTATGATAACGTACACCGTGGCAATATTACACGCAACATCCGATCTCTTTTACATAATTAAAGACATTAGTGGATGAAGTGATTACACCTTTCCTTTTATGCATAAATTTTAACTTAAAATGAAATTAATTTTAAAAGATTCCAATTAAAAAAAAGAGGATGTCGCCCTATAAACTGGGACAAATCCGGGAAAACCCGGACGCGCGCAGACCTAAATATAACAGCATGACAATAACATATCTATTAAAATCACGGCCCAGCTGATATCGATAACAATTTAAAAACCCGGAACGTATCGTCCAACTCATTAAAGTAATTGATAGGGAATTAAACGCGGGATGCGGGGACTGGTATGGTAGCATGATCGCCAGTGGCATAACAAGAGTGGGAGGTGGCGAAATGGTATTGACTCTGAAACCATGGCAATCTACCAAAGAGGCTGGGACCTCAGAAATATCTTATCATCAAATCTTGGGCTGTTGTTCTGAAGTTACGGTAAAAGGTGATTTATTTTCACTCAGATGACTCTATAAATAGGTTGTCCCATAAATAAACGATAAGCCGAAAGCAGTATAAATATAGAAGGTCACGGAGGAAAAAACAACACAACATAAAAATTTTATATAGTATTTGGAGATTACTTAAATAAAACACTAACTATAGTTTTCCTTAATACTCGTAGGAATCCAGTATGTATAGCATACTCATAAATAATAGTATAATATTGTCTAAGAGTTGATTGAATTTTATATAACTGTATGAACTTTTTTTCATAATACTTGCAAATTATAAAATACAATATAATCATTGTTATCTGTTACTTAACTATGGGTAATCAATTGACACTAGCATGATAAGTAGTGATTGAAGGTTTCTAATATTATTATTGCTTTGTTGTTTATTTAAATAAAATAAACTAGACCAGCAGTAATTTTTTTGAAAATTACATTGGCAAATAGTTGGTTTTAACCAAATTAAATTTATTGTTGTACTCAAAATTAAATTGCTATATTTGTAGTATAATCCTAATACACACACATTAAATCTTCACACAAACACACTGTTGACGGGCAGTCCCATTCCATTTTTCTTACAAGAAGTTTAGAACTACAAGGGGAAAAATATTTTTTATCAATAGTTACCTTAATGTGTAAGGTTACATTTTATATATAGGTCGCACAAATTAAATTTAGATTTTTAGTAGCATATTCCTGAAATAAATAGTTACTTGAAATCAAGTAAATCTAACATTTAAATTTTTTTTTTATTTGAACTTTACTTTTATGTTCATTTTAAATGAGGCTTATGATACACTTGGCGTCTATGCCAGTTTTTATAATGTTCCTCTTTTGGCACAAAAACCCACTTTTTCGTTCAAAAATTTTTTAAATCACAGCAAACAAGATCTGACCATATTTATAATGTTATACTGCATATAAAAACTCAAATATCTTTGATTTAACTTGTCAACGAGAAAGTGTAAAGATATAAATGTATTCAGCATCAAGCATTTTTTAAAACTGTTTTAAATAACAGCAATGAAGATAAAAATCTTATATCTTAATGTCTTAGACATGTGTGTTTGTCACTGAAATCCTCCCAAATGGTTGGGCCGATTTTGATGAAATGTTTTGTGAGTGTTCAAGGAGACTTAAGAATGGTTTAGATTCACAAACTAAGACAGTCCATTGTCTTGGTTTGTGAATCTAAACCATTCTTAAGGCAGGCAGTACAGTGTCTGATCTGTCGCCTGACCCTGACCTGACCCCTATGTCTAATCTGGCACCCCCTATAATCCAACATGGTCCATTATTTATTATTGATTTTTTTGCCAATCTTTGCTTATTCATGATTAAACAAACTATAACTTTTACATTCATTTTATAATAAAACATACACTCTCTATATTGCTGTTTCATTTATAATTTGTAATGATGTATGATTTGTACTTTAGAGTACGTAAATATATAAAATATGTAGAATCTTATTATTTGATTTGTCAGATTACAAGGTACTTTTTTGTAAAAAACAGCCGGACTATAGGGGGTCTTAAGCAGTATATACTGCCCTGCAAAATGTTAGTTGGATAACCGGGGGCCAACTGTTCAGCCGAACATAGAGCCTCCTTGTTTTTGGAATTGGGTTTAAAAAGCTAAGCTTTTGAAATACACTGACAGACATGCCCAACAGCCTTACCACTATTAGGTCTGTGCAGGGTATTATAGACGCGGGCAGTCTGGCATTATCATAAAGTCTGTTGGATGTGTCTGTTTGTGTGACCATGGATATGTCCATCTACTAATTTCCTAATTTTATACTACTTCATCTTAATAATAACTCCTTGCTTAAACATATAATACTTTATTTATAAGGCCAGTTTTTATAATCATAATAGAATTAATTTGTTTATTATATTGGAACAAGTAAAAGTTGTATTACAAGTTACAGTTTACTACAATCATAACAGTTTGCTAAAATCCAACAACAAACATGGTGTGTAAACATAGTGTAAGGTCTTAGTATCCAATTCTATATTTTAATATTTATTAATTCGAATACTTTTAGGATCATGATTGAAATTATGATTGTAGCTCGTCCAAGATTGGCCTCTATTTCATTCGTTTTTGGTAAGTGACTTTTAACGGTAGTTAAGTAATAAATAAGTATTTTTAACGCGTTTAGAGTAATATAGTATAAAAAAATGAGGTGTACTTACAGTTTTAGGATATCGCAGGGACGTGACCAAATTAAATTAAGTGGAACAAACCGTAAACACCACCAACCCAAAACATCTTATTCTGGCTAAATCATTTCGTTTCACAATTTAGTCACATACGAAGCGAATGAGTTTTAAATGTTATGCACTAGGAATTACCGTAACTGCAAAAAATTAGAATCAAATAAAATACAATGCACAAAAGTTCACAATTTACAAATGACAGGAAACTAGAACTGAGAACAGCAAAATTTCGACTTTGATGTTTATTTTTCTTCTGTTTAGGCATACTTGACACAAAGACCATTTGAATTAAGCTCCTCTTCTCATGATTCTATGATACAACTTACTGTGCCTTTTTATAATGGACAAATAAGAATGGTACCTCTGCTCACTAATATTCGCTCGTATTAGTAGGGTGCCCAAGAGGGGAATGTCGGATTAATTTGAGCGCATCAGATTAAGCTAGTGTAGGCTTTCTACATGTCTCTGGTCACCATGATATAAAAATCAGATTTCTTAATTCGGTATTTAAAGAAATATTTTTAAGTACTGAAATGTCGCTGAAACCGTCTAGTCTTGAGCATTACAGTTCACGATCAAGAGCGCTATTTTTAGTTCACAGCTCTTTAACGAACTAGTTCGATCTTTCAGTTCGTTAGTTTACTACTTTAAGCCACGAAAGACCCACTTGAGGATTTAGGCTTTGCTGTCTAAAATCGTTCAATAAATATACAAAGTAAACATTTTTTCTAAGCAAATCATAAACGTAATAATACTCATGACCAAGTATCAAAATTATGAAATTCAATTTTTACCGAAAACAAAAGATTGTTGCAGAATAATGTTGTTTGTAAAAATAAATGCAAGGTTCAACTTATAGTAGTCATATAGATTCAACTTATAGTAGATTGTGACGTAGGATTTATAATATAATAGTCAATGATTATTGATAAAACTAAGTAGTAGGTAGTAGTTGTATTCGTTCTTGATTGTTGCATTGCGCAAATCACTCTTTGCATATTATGTCAAAATCGTGTCATGTTATGGCAAAGTCACAAAGAAACTGTGGTTTGGAATTTTATCAGAGGTGTGAAATGTTTTAAACCTGTGTGTTTTTTTTCTTGTTTTGACTAAATTTGTGTTATACAGGTTTTACATGTACAAAAATGGTAGAATATCGATCATTAAACGTACAAATTGTGCTGGCACAAGTGATACAAGCAACGTACTACACATTAACTAGACATTTTATTAAAAAAATACTAAAAACTATTTTTAGACCTTTTATGGTTTTTACATTTCTTTATCAAGGTCAAGTGTCTAGTTAATGTGACCGTAGTAAAAAATATTTTTAACAAGGGTTATTTTGTGTTCCCTTCTAAAACTCCATACGAAATCTTAGTAATGTGTTTACCGTGATAACTATTTAAACAAGATTTTTATTTTCCCGCCTTACTTGACATTGGCCACGATAAAGTAGACGTAGCGATATAAAAAGAATAAGGGAGTTTTGGCGGGGATTTCAGAGAGTGACGTTGTGAGTTTTGTATTTTTTGTTAAATTTGTGTTATTTCGTTTT
>JAOTAV010075762.1:0-12994 GCA_026546445.1 Cyclargus thomasi | reverse complement strand
TACATACATACATACATACATACATACATACATACATACATACATACATACATACATACATACATACATACATACAAACATGTATATTTACTATCGAAAAACATAACCCTCCTTTTGGCGCAAGTATAGTCCACGCGGAATTTATAGATCATTCAACGAAAAACCAGAAAAAATAGGCGGCTTACACGTAAAAATAAAAGTAAGTGATAATACTGTAAAGGGTTTACTGTGAAGGTGGCAGCGCTAAAATGGCATTAGCTAACGAGCTAACGATGAAGTTAAAGTTAGATCAGCGCTGCTACTTTCACAGTTATGATGGAAAACATACCGATATATAGACACTTTGTCCTGTTTTTGTAATCGCGTACAGGGCGTGTAAAATTTTAAGATCATTTGGAGGAATTCGGCGTTGTTCTTTTACTAATATTATTAAATATGCAAAAGTTTGTGTGTCTGTCTTTCACCTCTTAAGCGACTGAGCCAATATCGATAAAACTTGGTATGCAAATAACAAAAGACGGGAGAAAGTTTTTTTTTGTTGCGGAAGGATTTTTAAATGTTTGTTCGTTAATAACGCTTAAACTCATGAACGGAATTTAATGAAATTCGGTACATATTTAGGGTATCAGTTGAATTAGGTTATAAGATACTCTTTATTGTGATAACCTGTGAGATACAAAAGGAATCTCGAAATTTAATGTCCTATTTTACGCAATCGAAGCCGCGGTTAAAAGCTTGTATTCAATATTTTTTAGCAACGTTTCATTATAAAATAAAAGTAATTTCCGGACTAATATTGGATAAATGCGATCCAACAAAATTAAAAACAATACAAATATCTCGATGAAATATTATATCGATGTTACGTAACGCCAACTTTTAATGCAACTTCAACCTTAATTCTACTGCAAAAGGTTCATTTTTGCTCGCACTTTAAAATGAATTAATAATTTTAAATAAATGGCTTATAAAATAAACATGCCATTGATCAATAAAAAATTATATTTACGCGGCCAAAAAAAAAAATATTGAAAATAACAGATTGAATGTACAAAATTTAGCATTTAACAGACAAACATAATAATACTGGCCAAGCTCGAGTCGGGCTGAAGATAGAAGGGTTCGAGCATATTATATGAGAGTACGCCAAGAAAAAAATGAACAAGCGAGTCTTCATAAATTGTCCTCACGGAGGATCCATCGATAAAGTTAGAACTTAGAATATAAAAAAAAAAACATATACAAACAGGAACCCCTTCGATAATACATATCTAGGCCGCTGAACAACAATCGATTATGATAAATGATAAATATAGATCGTTTTAGGATTTTTATGAGCGCAGTAATAAATATCTTTACACCCTCGGTACCAGTGGCGGCTTTAGGCGATCACAAAGGGCACCAGATTGAAAAAGGGCGCTGAAAAAAAGTGGAAAATGCGTCGCAGGCAGTAGGGCAAGTTTTTATATTTGAACTAGCTGTCCCGTGCCTACTTCGTTGAACAATTAACACGTCTCTTTAGGGAACTCGATTCTCGGAAATTATAGCCTATGTGACTTTCGAATAGTGAAAGAATTTTTAAAATCAGTCCTATAGTTTTTGAGCCTGTTCACATTTAACTATAACTATTTTTGTGTTTTTTTATTTATTTTTTATAACTATTTTACAAATAAGTTACAATAAATTGTAATATATACATTGACTTACAAATACTTATGTATTTAAAACAATTATTATTGTTTATTTTACAATAATATGTCTTAAAAGTAATTAGTTTTAAGACATATCATTGTTATTTTCCATCTTTTAGGTAAAAGATGGAGCCGTGCGAGTTTGTTACGCCGGTTCTTCTCGCCGGGTTAGTTCCCGAACCGGTGTTAGGCACCGTAGTCTCGACGTTCAGAAAGTGTACTTAAAGTACTTATTTTGAATAAAAAGATTTTGATTTGATTTGATATAACTACTTCTAATCCTCTGTACTTCCTACCTCTGGATAAATATATTGTAAATACTGTAGAAAAAATTAAATGTAAATAATTGGTTGTTTTTAGTATTAGGTTATGTCACGTTTTGTTCAAAGAGTGGTTATGTTGTTTTTTTTAAAGAAATGTCAAAGTTGATATAACTTTTTTAGTGTAATTGCTAAGTAGCTAACATATTGTATTATTATTTTTTTTTTAAAGAAAATGTGAATTAGAAAAAAAAAATTATGTTATATGTTTGGATTAACTATCTATATCTTATATTAATAACTGAATAATTTTATAACTTGTAATTAATATAAAATATAAAAAATTATAATGTATTCGACTGAAGGTCTTGGTTCCATGGTCAGCAAAAAATTAAAAAAAAAAACTATAACTACTTATAACGATACGACGTTTTCCTCTTTTTGATATAAGTTTAGCTTCAAAGAAGGCGCCGGTGCACTAAAGCCGCCACTGCTAGTTACCCTTAAAAAACCTGACCCCGTCGTGGCTATTCTTCAACCCCCCGGACACTTAAAATAATCTCTTAATCGGGAAGGGGAGGTTTTTTCTGATATTTTCTTAGAGTTTTAGCGCCGAAACCGTAAGGGTAAGTTCACATTACAACGATGCGCTTATAAAGGTCAGTAAAATGGAAACGGACAGACACTGGAAGAAAACAGGGATCGTACTTAAGGCGTGCACATGATAGTTAAAAGAATCGGGCGTTACTCTGCGCGAATCCGTAGCTTTAAGTTTAGTAGATTATGATTTTTAGCAAGATGCTGATGATTAACCTCAACCTGTGAGTAAAAATACGGTTTTCGCCCTCCGTCCACCATCCAGAGGACGCTCCAGTGTTGGGGCGAAACGCGCGTCGAGGTTGTCAACTATATTTTTACTTACAGGTTGAGGTTCATTTCACGGAATATTGCTAAAAAATCTTAATTTGCTAAACTTAAAGCATGCATATGGGCAAGCGTGTTCCGTGTTCGACTAGGACGGCGACATTTCGTCGTGTCCGAATATCTGAATATGCGTTTTCAGAGTAGAACTCCTGTTTCGTGATTAAAAATTTCCTGCCCCCTGCAATTTTTTCTCACTCACGGAAACTCCTGGCACTTTCAGCGGAAGTTTCCGAAATCGGGAACAAATCCGCGCGGAACCGCAACGTGAATCCGGGGGCAGTTGTCTCGTTTAGGCGCGTGACAAACAATTATACATACATACTCTCGAGGTTTTGGCGGGACGTGAAAAAGTGATGTTGTGTTTTTGTATTTCTTCGCTAAATTTCTGTTGTTTCGGGTTTTAACGCGTTATAGTGGTAGAATATCAACTGTTAAATATTCGTCCTCCTGCACGAGTGTGGACAAGTGATACAACTTCAAGAAACGTGATATTTTATGTATCTCTCCCAACACTCTATTCGAAATGTTAGTAAAGTGTCTACCGCTTTACTAAATCGACTGACGTGACGCTTTGATCGACGTTTTACTTTGACTTTGACTAGACTTTAGACATGACGATGTTATGTACCGTTGCTAAGATAAATATTATCGTTAAAAAGAAATTGATTTCCCGCCTTTCCTTGACACTGACCACGGTTATAAAGCCGTGGTGCCATATAAAGATAGAGATAATATAACATATCACATAGAAAATAATGGGGCTCTGTTTGCAACACACCTTCAACTTTTCTACTGTTACGAGTGACAGTACTTACTTTCCAACAAAAGACCAGCTACTGAACCCCGTAATTTAGTGAAAAAAAAATCTATTTATTGACGGAGAGATTGAGTTAATTTCGTAAAAAAAACATACCTCAAAACAATAAACTTCATTTTCACAGCTGATAACGCCGGCTACCTTGTTGTCATGTTGTCACACACATAAAAAACAACTTGAACCATTCTACCAAATAAATTAACATAATAGATGCAAAATTTAAATTTTTAATTGGGTACTAAATTTCTTTAGTAATTTTATCGACACTTAGTAGAAGGAAGGTAGCCAAAACGTTTTTAAGGTTCAGTAATATTTTTTATGGAATTTAGGGGACATTCGAAACGGGTTGGAATGGAAAGCAACTGCCGTCGCCAATCGTAACATCTGAAGAGTCTCGTGTGCGTTGCCGGACTGTTATGAGGGACTACGGGAATAGGGAACGAGGTCGAAACGCCAGTTTTCTTTGAGGCTGTGTTATCGCTCCGGTCGAGCCCGCGGCCCATTCGTGCCGAAGCATGGCTCTTTCACGGCAAAAATACTTTTGTCGTCTGTCGCGACCCGACCTTAACATCTACTAGCTTTTTACTGCGACTTCGCTCGCGCTAAGAAGTACTATCACACAAATTTTCATCCCTTTATCACCTTGGTAGTAGGATTTATCAAAACCCTGTCTTGGTGGATGCCTATACACGTGCATGCCAAATTTCAGTCCCATTCGTCCAGCGGTTTGGGCTATCACTATTTCAGTCAGCCCTTTGAGTTTTTATTATATTTATTTCTACATAATAATTTCTACAATTTCGGAATAGGGGGAAATCTCTCTCTCTTTAAAGCACAGTGAAAAGTGTTTCACGCCGGTTTTATAAGTGGCCGTGGTGTTCTCCGTTCGAGTTGGCTCATTCGCGTCGAAGCATGGCTCTCCCATTACGTTTTTTTTTCATTTGCGGAATGTTATCGTATGTAGTAAATTTTTTAACGAGCGTTCAATGCTAAATGTACACCGTGAAAAGAAACAATTTAAATTAATTATATAAACGTTACATACGTCATCGTCAAAATGTACAGTCTCTGTGGGATATCCAAAATTTCTGGGTTTTCAAGCCAGCTGACAGCAAGCTAGTGTAATCGAGCTGGGAAGCTAGTATTTTTGACTTCGTGTAAACTAAACTTGCTTCATAAGCGAGTAATCTAACTAAATTCATTGCCAAGCCAGTGTCAGACAGCCAAGACAGTTCTACCTTTGCTATCCTGGCTTGAAGAACTGGCCTTGAATATTCCGGGGAATATTAATTGTTTTTTTATGTTATTTTGCTTGAAAACCGTACATTTTCCGGCATAATGCATCATTAAAGAAGAGAGCTCTCTACATTTACGTACCCAACCGCTATCCGTCAAAAGTTATGGGTTATGGTACTAGTCTCTATAAAATTCCTTTTTTATGGTTTCTTAACCAAAAGTTAAAAACGATATCTGGTTGTACGACAGTGGCGTCGCCAAGTCGAGCGGAAAGCGAATACTGCCATTCCATCTTCACACGAACCATTACGGCGCAATTTTAGCCCCCTGTTTGAGAACCTCTGGATAATACTGGAAACCTGAAATTTTCGCCGTCTAGTAAACTCACACAACACAGACTTGAAAATCGAAATTTCAAGTCTGTAGGTCATTTAGTTCTGAAGTTAAGCGATAACAAAGTTTCGCATTTTCGACACTCACTCATGACCATCAAAATAGAAGTTCCTATGAACTAAGAGACCTAAAGCTTCGTACTCAGCTAAGGCTTAATGGTCACATAAAGGGAAACTATAAAAGCTAGGTCAATTTTTTTTTCAAATTAAAATTACTACTTAGACTTCAATGTCTGTCCGTCTGCTTATCTGTTCGTCTGTCTATCCAACTCCAGGGTGTATCTCAAGAGCGGTAATGCCGGAAAATTGAAAATTTCACAGGTCATTCATTAACAAATATATTCTGTTCTTTTATTCTACAAAATAAAACACGATTTCAGTACAGTGGATAAATTAACAAAATTTATTCACATTTCCAGACATCACTCAATGTATATGATAACAAAACAAGATAAAATATTAACTGAACAAAAAATCGTCAGCAATAATAAAAATATTATAATAATAACAGTTCATAAATGTTTAGTCAAAATATATAATTTTTATAGCCGTCCCTAATCTTCCATGATAAAAGCCAGCTGATCTATAAGCCTTTTGATCTTCTTCAAGTCTCCTAATGTCCCTCGTCTATCCACATGGTCCTATTAGCTGGTTGGTAGTTGTGATCTACCACTCTACTCCTCACGATCTCCTTGTAAACGAAAGCGGACTTCCTCGGAGTGCGGGTTCTCTGAGGATCTTCAAAGTCCACAGCGTATAGACCAAAAGATAACCTGTGAAGAAAAATTTAAATCACTATAGGTGTGGTTTTATCCTGCGAAAACACCACGGCCTTCAGAAGACTGTAAAATGTCTCCCACAGGAGGCCCTTATTCTCTTATTTACCTAAATCTAGCCCGGGCTTTTTAAAGGCCAACAATGCATTTGCAACGCTTCTGATGCTGGTGCTGGCTGAAGGTAGTTGCTTTTTATCCGGAAACTGATTTCACCAAAAGCCAAAGACATAGGCCCAAACTCCTTAAATCTCTCTTACTCTATTTATCAGTTAAAATCAAATCAAAATCTTTTTTATTCAAAATAAGTAGCTCAAGTGCACTTTTTGAACTCTCAACGAGACTACGGTGCCTACCAACGGTTCGGATAGAGATGCAGTTCTCTTAACTCAGTCACTATGTCTCATAGATACCCACGTGTAACCGTTGATCCATTCGAAAGTGTCCATCAGACTCCAGACTGAGTAGCCTCTGACGTCGACTCCAGCGTCCAGACAGTCCAAAATGTCATCCAAAGCAGCCCGGATGTACGTGATCCTATCGTTGTCTTCCATGATCCCGGGGCGAGTGGGCCAGCCGTTTTCGGTGATGTAGAATTTGGTGTGGTTGTATTTTTGGTGCATGTCCATCAAAACCTTGTAGAGGCCGTGAGGTACTAACTGGAATAGCGAAAAAGAATCGACATTCCTTATAAAAATCAAAAAAACCCCTAACAATTTAGTCATTCCCCGGAGAAGTCCCGATGATGTCATCCGTTGTGCCAAAATTTGTTTAACGCTTGGGAACCGTTCATTTTTCCGGGATAAAAAGTATTCCTTCCCTGAGACTTAAATTTCATATCGTATTTCATGCAAAATCGGGTCAGCAGTTTCTGCGTGAGGAGGTAACAGACAGACAAGCACTCTTTCGCATTCATAATATTAATATGATGGTATGAATCGCAAACAAATCCACAAAGCCTTAGCAGATCTAAAATCTCTGGTTGAAGGAAAAGTACTTACTTTCATATAATCGCTCCCTGAACTTAGCCAATCTGACGGACGGTAGAATCTAATGTCAGTTGCACTTCTACCTGAATAGTTCTTGTTCTTTGTGTACACCATCCTGCCACTATATTGATTGATGCCGAAGAAGTCGGCAGTGCCTCGAACAAAAGCCTTCTCATCATCAGTGAATTCAGGTACAAATGATGAGTGTCCTATCCTTTTGCTCGTTTCGGCAAAAGCTTCTGATAGTGTCTTTGGAAACCCACCCGCTTGGGAGAATATGGGTTCGCAGTATAGTCCCCACTAAAAAATCAAATTTTTTGATTAAAATGGAAGGAAATGAGCAGACGAATCGCCGGATGGAAAGCCACTGCCGTCATTCATGGACAACTGCAACAATGCGTTGCCGGCCTTGTATGAAAAAAAAACCTGCTGCTTCACATGAGCATTCTGTGGAGCCATGGTATTTCTCCTGTTGAGCTGGCACATACGTTCAGAAGCATTACTCACTCACAGCAATGAGTGTACGTATTATATACTTACACTAGGCCACACTCACAGAAATTATCAATCACCGAAAATAATTTTCTTACCTCCACCTGAGCCACAAGTTCGGTTGCACGTCTGTTCTCTTCTGTATCTGTAAGGGGCTCTAACGTTTCCATTAAAAAGGTAATACCGCATTCTCCACCCTGGGATCTGTAATGTGCCTTGTATAGATGGTAGACTCTAGCATGAGCTAGAAGCAGACTCTTTGCACAACCAAACAAATTCATCCCAGGAATAACTGCACTCGGAGCGCATAAAATGGAAGGTTCATTAAAAGTGATCCAGAACTTGACACGGTCACCGAAATTATCGAAAGCAACTCGAGCGTAATTCTCGAACCATTCACCAAATTTTCTATTGACAAGACCTCCTTTCCACATTAGAGCCATTGGTATATTGTCGTGGCACAAGGTCACCATAGGTTTAATGCCGTATTTAATCATTTCGTTGATATAATTGTTGTAAAACGTTATGCCGTCTTCGTTGACTGTCACGCCGTCGGGTAAAATCCGTGGCCAAGAGAGAGAGAATCTATAAGAGTCTAAGCCCAGTTCTCTCATCATTTCGACGTCTCTCTTGTAATTGTGGTAGGAGTCTGAAGTGATGTCGGCGTTGCTTCTGTCTTTCACGGTGTAGGGGTGTTTGTGAGAGAAGTAGTCCCACATGTCCTCTCCTTTACCTTTAAATATGAATTTTGTTAGTTGCAAAATGCGGTCAGCCAAGCATAAAAGACATGCTGTTCATGATATGACCAACGCTTAAGCTTACATTGATCTGGTCTCGGCAAGTCAACGCAAGACAAACGTAGTTTACACGTTAATTCTGATCAACGCGACGAAAAAAAATGACAGACGCGCACAGCTAGACTTGTACTAAGTCTCACTTTAAGGATATAAAAAGTTTACCTGATACATTCCAAGCCCCCTCTATCTGATGGGAAGACGTGGCGACGCCGAACTGAAACTCGTCCGGGAACCGACGAGCAGCGCGTGCGCAGCCCAAAATCGTAATGCTAAAAATTATACAATTATTAAATCCCTGACAAATAGTACGTAAATTGCAGTCATTCGTCCTCACTTTCGTCCCCATAATAATAATTATTAATATTTGTATAAACAAAGAACAAAATACGTCAAAGAATTTATTTATTTATTTAAAAGGTTTGTCAACAATTGCTACCACTTAAAATAAAGCTTAAACTGCGTTCATAGATTTAAATTCAGAGTTGCAACTATTTTAGACAAACACTACACGCACCAGAAACAAAAATAAATTAACAATAAACAATGTGGATTTTATATGGAAATAAAAATTAAAACAACTAAAGAAACATGACATATGTATGATATCCAACAATCTGAAATGTAAATTTATTTTCTAAAAAACCAAGGTAACATAGGGACTGCTTGCGTTTGACGTTAGTATTTATTTAGAATATTTCCTTATAAAGATGACAGATGATTTGAATGTAAGGTAAGCGTGTAATAGAACAACAAAGCCTCATATTTTCATAACCAAGCTTCCCAGATATTTTATGTCACATTCAACTAAATGCTTTAGGTCTTGCTGTCTAAAACTGTCTAATAAATATTCAATATAAACAATCTTTCCAAAGCAATTTAATTTTTATAACCTCAAAATGTAAAAACCTCGTATAAACGCTGTAGCGTTTTATCCAAACGCTAAAATAAAAAATGCCCTTTTTGTTTTTTTTTTCAACGTTTTAAACTAATTTACAAAACGCACGAAGTCCCCATAACGCTCGAGTTGCTACAAAAATATGACTCTCACCTCCTGTTTGTGCTGTTTCGAATCAGGTAATTCGGAATCAGTAATTTCTGATAGTTTTCTGTATGGTATCTGACAGGCGGACGAATTTTTCTGATCAGAAATTCGGATGATGAGCGGCTCAACCGGCATCTAAAATATTATTAGCTCGACCACAACCTCTGTGTCGCGCCCTCGGAACGTGGGACGGGACGGGGGACGGGTAAGAATGCCGCCTTCAGCGTTGACGGCCAACTGACGTAGTAGTGCCGCCGGTAATCATGGTAACCCTTCCCCGCCGCGCTGCGCTCATACCCAAGAAGAAGTAAAACGCTTGCGTTCAAGCTATAATATAGCGAGGCCGTCAGACGTTTTTCTGCCGGTTTGCGTTTGAAAATCTCAATCGTAATCGAGTTCCTTTAAGTGAGGCCGTGATATTTCTCCAAAACCTGAAATTCTAGAAGCCAACCTAACCTGATTCGTTCAAACGTACCTCAACATGAAAATCTTCATTTTCTCGTCTCAACTCACCAAAACCACCTTCTTCGTTCTTGTGTCGTTAATACATTTATACTTAAGGTAATTAACGAGTTGACTTAATGAAAAACAGGATATATACAATCAGCAGAATACTAAACAGAGCGAGTTACACACATTTTGGCTACTCGTGTGTTATTTTTAGCGTGGTTGGGTAAATAATATAATCCTCATTTAATAAAAACCGGCTAAGTGTGAGTTAGACTCGCGCACGTTGTGGTTCCGTAACAATAGAGAGCGAAAATTGAGGAACCGTGCTTCCGATGGTTAAACATTACGTCGTATCGAGCGACAGCGCGATGTAGACGTAACGCAGCGCCATCTAGTTTTAAAAGCAAGAAACTCGCATTTTTTTGTATGATACCCCCCCCTTAAATATTTTATTTATTTTGTTTTTTAAAATAAGGTTGTATAGCGGCAACAGAAAGTGCTTCTGTGAAAGTTTCAACCCTTTAGCTATTACCGCCCTCGAGATAGAGCCTAGAGACGGACAGACGGGCAGACATCTCTTAGTAATAGGCATTTACCATTAGGGTACGGAACCCTAAAAACCAACTAATTACTACGTACCGTTTTATGTCAGGTCATGAAGTTTTTAATGATAGCTCTCAATAAAATTGTGGTTTGTCATTTATTAAACTACTTTGGTCGAATCGCCGTAAGCTGTCACAAAACTATAAATATAAAACGTAAAATCTTGTATGAAATTCCGTGCCAATTTATTGTGATACGATACCAGACTTCAGGATCGGTTATCGCATGCTTCAGTACGAATGGGTCGGCAAAACTGGAGACTGTCTCCAAGCTGTATCTGTGCGTCTGTCTCCAGGCTGTATCTCGAGAACGTAATACCTAAAGAGTTGAGAATTTTCACAGAATATGTATTTCCGTTGCCGCTATAACAACAGATACTAAAAACAGAATAAATTTAATATTTAAGGGGGCTCTCATACAACAAATGTGATTTTTTGCCATTTTCTTGCTTTTGGCAATAGATGGCGCTGCCTCTACATCGCCATATCGGTTGCACTAAGTGGTTTGGTATGGCGACTTAAAATCGCGTTTACTTTATTTTTGGTACGGAGCCCTTCCTGTTCGAGTGCAACTCGCACTTGGCCGGTTTTTTGGGTTTCGTAGCCGAACGGCAAATAGTGTGTTAATATTTCTATTTGAAAGTCTCTCGTCCAAAATGCTCATGTATGCTGATAGTTATATTTGTTCTATTAGTGCTTAAGTGTCTAGGACGGCTAGGTCTTAAGTCTATGACCTGGGTCTTAAGTCCGGAACCTAGGTCTTTAGTTAATGCTCTTAGTTATAAAACTATTGTTCGTCCCATGCTATTAGAGGAGCGATTTAAAATACAAAAGAGATATTGTTTTAATAACGAGCAACGCGCTTGATGCTCCTCCAGTGTTGCGGATGTATTTTGTACAATTTAAGACTTTAGAATGAATTTTTTAAATTCGGCACCACAAGTAGATTAGCTTCTGAATTAGTACATGGGCTATTAAGCCTGTGTTGATTTTATTAGAGGGACAAATGAGCAAATGGATCACCTGATGGGAGTCGTACTTCCCACCCCCCACACACTGGGAACCACAGAAGGCTCAGTGAATAGCAGGTCGCTAAATTTAGGTAATATGTAGCCAGTTTTTTCTTAAGGCCGTTTCTACGGTCGAACCGGCACATTCGTGCCGAAACAAGGCAAGGCAAGGTTCTCAAGGGAATGTCACTTGAATTTTATTTAATTTTTTATCCTAATCGAAATATAAACGACCACTACGATGCAGCGTTTAGCGCCCGTAAGTGAGTACTGACCCTAACTGAACCCGTCCGTCTCTCTCTCTACCCAGGGTCTGATTAATATTATTAGGGTATAATATTATTTTGGGGTCTGAAGAAAGGGCGCGAACATCGCGAGGGTATCCTCAAATCATAGCTTCGCAGCAACGGGGAGGGAGGGTGTTGGTTGTCGCCAAAACTTGCTAGGGGGTATAAAGTGGGGGGGCTGGTAGGCACGGTACACCAGCCCCCCCACTTGATACGTCTACTACGGAAGGGAATTCTACTACTTCCTATCTTCTTCTGATTCGTTGCGGGTCCCAAGACAGCTTTAGCACGTCTCTCTGGCTCCCTGAGTCATATCTGCGGGTTTTCGTGGTTGGATACCGCTGTTGATTCTGACGACACAGGAGATGCAGTGGTGGGAATGTGTGGTGGGCCAAAGCCCGTTTATAAACTTGATACGTCTATGCTTCGCAAACACATTTTGTTAAACTAGTGTTAAAAAAAAACTAAGGTCGGCAGCTTCGTCAGGGTCAGAACATTCGATCAGTCGCTGTCTCCGCCGCTCGCTTTCTGAAACGCGACAATCGAGTTATGTTGACGATTTCTCCTTTGAGTCGTCCAGACACAGTATAATAGCATAGGGTAAATCAGCTCCCGCACTATTGTAAAATATATTCTAACGTACGCCGTATTTACGTGCAGTAGAATTGCTTGAAGATTTTTTTTTTTGATTTATATTTCACGCAAGCGAAGCCGCGGGCACAAGCTATTAGATTATATGTTGCGCACACCTTTAGGCAGAATAACATTATAATGTTTACTTTGTCTGGTGGGCCGGCAACGTACTCGTGAGTCTTCGGATGTCGCGAATGTCTATGGGTGACGGCAGTTGCTTTCCATCAGGTAACCCCTTGTTTTGCTGCAAGTTTTCTGCTATCACAAAGTTTACCATTTTGAAATTCGTCCTGTAAATTGTATGCACGATGAAATTAGCAACCTTCTGGTGATTTTAGTTTGCTCATTTGTAAAATACTAGAGGTCGCCCTGTGGTCAACATTTGACCATAAAAATTTTATCCAATCACAGATTTCAATTTGTCATAAAGGACCCGTTACCAGGCCGTTAAATTTTATTTAAAAAAATCACAGACTTCAACCATAAACGCTACGGACACTACAACGAAATACTCCTTTTTCGTTGTAGTGTGCGTAGCGTTTTATTTATTAAAAATATGCAAAACTAAACCAATTTTATAACAAAATTGGTATTCCACG
>JAOTAV010075751.1:0-12994 GCA_026546445.1 Cyclargus thomasi | reverse complement strand
TCACTCACTGAACGAAACACAGCACAACGCCGTTTCACGTCAGTTTTCTGTGAGGCCGTGGTATCACTCCGGTCGAGGCGGCCCATTCGTATCGAAGCATGGCTCTCCCACGGCAATGAGCATCCGTATTATGATCTTATATATTATCTTATCCGTATACTTGAGGTCGGAAAATGTCTCATTGGTACACGGCTCTACCGGGGTTTGAACCTGCACCCTCTCGAGTGCGAACCAGAGGTCTTACCCACTAGGCTACGGACGCTCTGAATCAGACGGACATACATACTAATGGTCAAATACAAGTATGGATACGCCCCTATTGAGAATATATCGGTATCAGACTGGACCCTAGTCTCGTCTTGGACTAAAACGATCATATTGTATGACGTCGACAAAATATTGCGTGTAGGTCTCGTGTTCGCACATAGGCTACTTTTTACTACGGAAAAGTAATATAATTTTATCCCTATGAAGCTTAGGTAACTCCACGAGGCACAGTTAATCTTATTAAATTGTGACGTGATAAATAATAAACAACGTGTTAAAATACACAATAACTAATCGGCATCATAATCTTTGTTTCGGGATTTGAACCCACTAAGCACGGTGACGACACGGTGACGGCTAATGGTCAATAAACCGGATCCCGGGTTCGCGGGATTTCCCGGCCTAATCCCGTAGTTGCCCGGAATGGGTAATTATGGACTTTCAGTTAGGTTAGGTTAGGTTAGGTTAGGTTAAGTTACTAAGATATCACGTGTAGCCTAAATTGTGTTTATATTTGAGCGCAGCAGCACATAATTGTATTTGGATATAGTCAATTTTTTTCGTTTGTACCAAGTTAATAGTTTTATGGATTTGCTAAAACCATGTGGTTCATGTTTAACGTATTATTTACATTTTGGCCGGAACTCGGACAAAATATTATAAAATATTTTTTAAGATTACACCGTGACTGACTCTTATGTAAGAGCCGATCTGACTTGGTTAAGAAGCTAAAGTGGGAGTTAAGCTAAGCGGAGCTGACACATAAGTTTCCGTGGTTATTTTTTTTTAATAAATGGAAAAGCCCCCCGACGTAAGCGAAGCTTAGCCTACATGAGGTTCAAATTGATATTCTCCGATATTTGAAGTCGGTTAACTTTTGACTTGACTGGTATCGACTACCTATAGAAATAATATAATTCAAGATTTCACACATTGTCGGTTACAGATTCGACATTGTATAGAATACCTAGCCAATGTATAAATTAAAACTATTTCATATATTGCCTGAGCATATTCAGCATACTATACATTGCCTAGTCACTCTATAGAATGCCTCATTATACGCATTGCCGGTAACATATATAATAACATATATAATAACATATATAATCTAACAGGTATGATTGGAGATATTCGATTTCAAAAGATTCCTACGTTAAAAGCACACAAGCACACACAGTGATATACGTTTAATTATTTTTTAACAAAAAATTAAAACCGACTTCAAAAGGAAACTAAAAAACACAAAAGAAACTAAAAAGTATTAAATAAAATTTATTCTTTAATAGTGCCTGTTTCAGAATTCGGTGAGGCATCAGCCTATTTCCGTACACAATCTTCATTATTTTAAAGTCGATACCAGCTAACACGTTATGATTTGTCTAAATTTAAATGTTTGGATACTTTTTTTTCAAAAAGAAAATCCAAAAAATTTGGAAGTCGGTTAAAAACAAAAACAATGGGTAATAAACAGCGTGGGGCTCTATTTAAAAGCGACTCCAGTATAGAGCAGGGCTTCGTTCAAGATTATTGCAAGTTGCGGCGGACTTTATAGCCCATTACGTCGGAAAACTACTAGTTAAAGTAATGAAAACAGAGAGGACGCGGTTATCATGTCTTAATCTCTCGTTCCCGGCTGATCCTAGTTATTAACGGGAGATTCATTGCGCCAGGGCGTTGTGTTTTGAGTGAAAGCGTCATTGCAACTTCATTTTTTAATGATATTTAGGGGGAGGCGAGCAGACGGGCTTATCTAATGGAAAGCAACTGCCGTTGTCCATCGAAACTCGTAACATGCGAAGAGTCGCAAGTGCGTTGTCGGTCTTTTTTATGACGGAACAGGGAATAGGGATTAGGGAAGTCGGACCATCGTCGTTTCACGCCAGTTTATATTTTCTATGAGGCCGTGGTATCACTCCGGTCGAGACGGCCCATACGTGCCGAAGCATGGCTCTCCCACGGCAATGTGCATCTGTGTTATGTACAGGAGGTCGGAAATTGGCATTCTAATTGGTACACGCCTCCACCGGGGTTTGAACCTGCGCCCTCTAGAGTGCGAACCAAAGGTCTTTCCCACTAGGCCAAAGACAAATAGTTCACAGTATTTTTTGGGAAATGCAGCTCGGTTACCTGATGGGTAGCAACTGTCTTCGTCTAGACATGAGATATCAGAAAAGCAAGTGTATTGCCAGTATTTTATGGTAATAGGTATAGCAGCTTCACTTCTGTCGTGGCCTATGCGTGCCGAAGTATGGCTCTCTCACGACCGGCCTGTATGTACAATCAGAGAATTTGAAACAGATACAGATTGTGGATCTAAGTGATTTCGTAGAATAAACTCAGTCGACAGATAACGACTTACATGGAATCAACATATTCCAACCAAATGACGTAGGTCCATCAACTGGCTCTCTTTCAATTTCCCCAATTATACATAGTAAAAACGTCTTGAAAATCTTTACGCACATCTGATTTTCTCTCTGTTAGCACAAATATTTACCTACTCTTGCCTTGAATAATATTATCAAAGTTTGGAAATAAATCTAAGGTAATCGGCAACACATAACAAACATTATTATCATTCACGCAAGTTTGGCGATATGGCTCAGTAACCCTGTGTCAAAAAAATTGTCTTTTTCATACAAAACGCGATTGTATACAAAGTCTTATACTGTCAATTTGTGGTTGACAATAGCGGTTTGTATAGAAATTTGACAGAGGGCTAGTAAACCTCGCTAATCTTGAGCAAATGCATATTATTATAATAATTTCAATGTACCGGGAAACTGAAAGAGAGCCAGTTGAGGGGCCGACGTCATTTAGTCGGAATATGTCAATTCCATATGAGTCGTGATTTAAAATAAATTATTTGAAACTGAGTTAATAATAATACTTGTAATATAATAATATTCACAGTGCACGGTGCTAAATGCTCACTTTGAATTTATTTATTGTCTCTTTTCGATCTCTTTATTTCGACACAGAAAAATATGAGCTTTCTACATGACTTTAAGATGTAAAATGAAATTATTGTCTCGGCATTGTCCGAACGCGACCAATTTACTTGGATCCACGATCTGACTCTGTTTCAGTTTCCCGGATTGCAGAATTAATCAAAAAAAAAAAAATCAAAAACTCATAATTTTAGTTTCGAACTGACGTGCTATTAACAAAGACCTAGAAGATTCATGAAGAAGATCGGACAAGGGCCTTGTGGCCAAATTGACCAACTAATCCAGGTAATCATTTAGGCAATCATGTGCCAAATCTTGTGATTGATATTGCTAAACGTTAAGCGCAACATTAGAGCGAATAGGACGGTATTAAGGCGCGTCCCGTTATATTGTATTGCTCGGCATTACGGTGCGACACTACATCAGACGGCATTTACAGCTAATGCGTGGCCGGCTTGATTATCCGTGTCTGTTTGTCCATACCTGATATCCTCGCAACCAATTGACTTGATTTTTGACATAGGCTAAGCTCTAATTATGTTATTGGAAACTTTTGCACCTACAGGAACATCATGTCCGTACTTTAATAGATCTTCGATTTCCACGCTTAGTGGATAGAAGCACGATTTTCAGTTGGTATTATATTTTAAATTTAAATTTTTAAACATTATATTTTAAATTTTTAAAGAATTTTTCTACAAGTATTGAAGAAGGTTGAGGTTGTCTTCTCCAAAACAGCTGGACTAATTGTGTTGATGTAGGTATGCTTATTCTGTGGGTCTGAAAATTGGCGTAACTTGGAGGATGTCTCCATGAAATCCTAACAGTAAGCTATGGAAATTAATAGCAAATATTCACGGCCACACACTTGTCAGTTTACCTAGCATATCAATAAAATACAAACGACACAAATATTAATTTAAACAGATTCATATCTAAATACTAAATTAGTACAAAATTTTAGCAAATGTTATTAAAATCGCCTGAAATAAACTGCCGGAGAAGTTGAAAAATGTTTCAGCAGTGGCAAAGATGAAGTTTAAAGGTGACCAAGTGCGGAATCAAGTTCGGCGACAGATGGCGCTGGGAGGCAAACAAACTTGTTGGGTGTTTCGTCTTTATTAAATTTGTATGTATGAGTTGCGAGCTCAGTGGGCCGCGTGGTTAAATCGTTTGTCTCAAGTTACTGCTTCAGGCGCTCCGCCACCTAGCATTTGTAAATGCTAGGTGGGGAAGAGAAATCAAATGATTTCTAGACAGGCGGCAACCTGTCGAGCTAAGTTCAACCAAAGAAACTGGCTGGCCAAGGTCGAGTCTAATATTACACGAACCATTTGGTTTAGCTTTACATAGATGGCTTAGAGCACCCAAAATGGATTCCCAAAACTTAATGTATAATTGTTTGAAAAATCAAATTTTTAGACTTACACCACTAATAATAATAATAGTATATTTATTTCTCCTAAAAGTTATATCAGCAATTCAATATTATTAACGCGTACGATATACATGTGTACTATCAGGATGCTCTAAGTTACAATTTCTAAGAAACTTGGACGTGCCACTTTTTTCGAAACAGTGAATTTATAAATAAAATTAGAAAGAAAGGTAATGTGAACAGTCTTTCAATCAGCTATTTAATTCCTAGGATGTGCCATCTTTAGTGAAATTCGACCATCATAGTAGGGGTTTGGCACACAAACAGAGAGACATTAAACGTTTCTGGAATTATGTCTTTTACTTTGACAGTATGCTACTACCCTTATAATTCTTTACGAGCCGTGTTGATACATAATTCATAAAGATTCATTTCTAATATTATATTCGAAGTTTAAAGTTCTAGGGAGTGGAATGGTATCTGAAATTTAGTGCCTAACTTTTAGTCGATCTTTGTCAGGGAAGCCAATTGTTCATTGGCTTCACTGCAAAAACCGGCAAAGTGCGAGCTGGACTTACGCATTAAGACTATGACTAACTAATAATAATTGTTAGCGTGATGTAGAGGTACTGCAGCGCCATCTAGTTTTAAAAAGGGAAAAAACTGGCTAAAATAATTTGTTGTATAAGAGTCCCTTTTAAAATTTTAATTTATTCTGTTTTTAGTATTTGCTGTTACAGCAAACAAAAAATACATATTCTGTCAATATTTCAACTCTCTAGCCATTACCGTTTCTGACGTACAATCTGCGGACAGACAGACGACAGTGATAGGGTCCCGTTTCTACCTTTGGGTACGGAACCCTCAAAAAGATTCAGAAAACAAACTCTTTGATGAACCGCCAAACCGCTCAATATTTCTGTAACAATATAAAATAAAACGTTTACGTAAAAAATATTGTATTCTAAAAGATTTCAATGCACGTGCCGACTCGCTGTGGCGTATTTAAAAAAAATATATACTTTTTGTGAAAGGCTGCAGGCTTTCAGCCTTTAGAAAGTATTCAATGTTAGGTCTTGAATTTACTTTTCAATCCTGAAATATATTTGTACGTTTTAACGAGTGTGCGTTAGAAAATACTTTTAATGAAAAATGTTTTACAGCTCGAGCTTACGTGGATATATGCGTTACAAGTTTATTTTTCAGTTTCTTTCAGTATCTCGTTTACTTTCCAAGTTATCATTTGATAAAAAAAATACTTAACAAAATCCGTAAATCCAGCTATCTACTTAAAAAAAGGGTTACTTTAATTTCAATTTCAACCTTGTTAATATATCAATTAAATAATATAATCTTCTAGATGACGCTCGCAACTACAACCGTTATAACAATGGAATGAGATGTTTAATTGCAGTAAAAAGTAGCCTATATCCTTCTCTAGCCCCCCAACTAACTTTATACAAAAAATCACGTCATAAAGTTGCTCCGTTGCGACGTGAAGAAAGGACAAACAAACAAACGCACTTTCCCATTTACATTATCAGTATGGATAGATTACGTAGGTACAGTTGTCGAATATCAATGTTTACGTAATATACAGAGTGAAGCAAAAGTGATAATATTAAAAGGTATGTATATTGTTTGGGTAAGGAGTTACATAGTTTACTTTAAATGTTATAGTGCTAAAAACGAAAAACGGCTCGACCGGAGTGATACCACGGCCTCATGGGAAACTGGTGTGAAACACTGGTGTGGTGCTGTGTTTCGTCTAGTGAGTGAGTGTACCGGCGACCCAATTTATCCAATATTCCACATTAGTTTTAACCACGTAAAATACATTGATATAATTATAAAGGAAAAATTTTGTTAGAAGCCAAAACTCGGTTTAATAGTTCATTTTAGTAGCAGTAGTAGAATTTTGCTATTTTTTTGGTAGATCGAGTAACGACTAATATAAAAGTGGTCACACTGATCTACTCAAAATCCTGCAATGCGACCCGGCCCGCTCCGCGGCATGGCCCGGCACGCTCTGTCAAAGTGGGCGCCTACCTTAGATGTCATAAAAAAATCTCGCTGGGGCGCTTGCCGACACGAATCACAAAAAATATTGTCGCTTTCAGCGCCGCTTCTTTCACAGTGAACTGTATATATAGTGTGTATGACTGTGTTCCCTACACACACACACCCTAAAATATAATCACTTGCTTTTGCACACCCTGTATATTTATCTCCCTGAAGCGAGGATCACAAAATATAGAGTTCTTTAAATTCGAATTTTAAAAATGTGCCAGTCATCTATTCGCAACCAGTCGCTGGATGCAATTAAAAGCCCTTTGTATGTTCTTTGCCACGAGCCCACGGCGCAGACGTCTTTGCATTCGACTTAACTTCATTACAAATCAACAACGGGGTAAAAACTTTTAATTTTGTGGAACTGGGTAAAAACAAAGCTCATTACTCAACTGCGCCAGAAGGAGGGTTATGTTTTTCGAGAGTATGTATAATTGTTTGGCACGCTCTGCAGCCTAAACGGCTTGATGGATTTTGGCTTGGGGCGTGTCGTTTGATTCTTATTTGCTGTAAGTGATACTAGATTTATTAAAATATTTTTAATAAAAATGTTGAAGTTTTAGCGCCAAACTCGAATATTTCTAAGCTGCTACGGTGTTTACAGTCGATTTTTTGATATTCGACACTTAGCTTGTTTAATATTAATGGCTCACTTAATTCCGGATCTGAACTCCGTTCAGTATATAAAGCTGAGAGTTTGTTTATTTATTTGAACGCGCTAATCTCAAAAACTACTGGCCAGAATTGAAAAATTCTTTATGTTGTAGGTTAGTCCATTTATCGAGGAAGTTCGAAGGCATATCAGAATCGTACCACACATAGATCAATCTTAAAAATTAAAAAATATATATTGGGCATTTTTGTACCATTATATGCCATCTCGGTCTAATTGGTGAAATAAACTGAATTCAGATTCGCAATTCCGAATAAGTATTGCCGGCCAATTCATCATACGTAAACTATATTACAGACCTTGGGGGAGGTCTTTGCCCAGCGATGGGACAGTATAGGCTCTTAAAAAAACTATATTACATCAAAAGGGCGTCATTGTGAAAAATCTGCATCTCAAGTGTCACTTTCCATTTTGGCCGCATTATGACCTTATTTATCCACCAAAAGATCCTTGTAGAGCTGTCAGATCAGACTTTCAGAATATACTGCCAGTCGTATCTAACGTTTTTAATTTCTGTTCGCCGTGACATGATACATAGTGGTGCTGGGAGCGTTATAAAATTGTGATTGCATTAACATTTTCCAGTAATAAAACGGTACAATCGAGCGCATTGCCCGCCTGGGTACAGTTAAGCAGATAATATTTATTTCTAATGTTTTTTAAGTAGAATTTGTCAAAAGCCCTCGCTGGGCATGTTTATGGGTCAGCGCTGTTTTAATTTTAGGTTAATAACTTAATACTTGGTATTTTTAGTATTTAAAATATAATTCAATTATGTCCGTAAATACGCAAAAGTTATGTAAAATTTAATTTTCAGAATGTAGGTAACATTGTGAAAATGCAATTTTGAAGAAGATATTTGATTAATATTAAAATAAGTTTTCATCAAGTAAAATGTTTTCAATTTTAAAAGAGGTTAAAAAAAATCATAAATCAAAACGTTGTTTGTCAAAAAATAAAACCAATAGAAAACTGCAGTTATAGGCAACTATATAAGAAGCTTAGATCAAAAAAGCGTAAATAACACCAACGGAGCTCGGATGTAAATATCTATTGACGCCTCCCTGAATTCATCTGTACTTACAAGACTACATTTCAAAACCAGCCAGCATAGAACCCTACTTGCTCTGCAACCTTTAGAGAGACTCGTCTGCATTTTTATGTGGGAAACAAGCACACGGGTCCACGTTCACTGGTTACGCCACAAAGCCAAAGTTAGCTTAGCTACACTAATTACATTAAAAAACAATAATTTTCTCAAAGCCGTGACCGAGTGGGCTCTTGACCTAGATTACAGATTTACCGAACTCCACCGACTTTTCTACAATTTTACTCGTTAATTATTTCAGCTGTAATTTCATTACTATAAGGCTGTTCGCATGCTAGTCGCAAAAAAGTGATTGAAAGATTAAACTGGATCGGATCGACACACAATCTCTTCGAATCGGATCGAGATTGGGAATTTACGACGCGATTATTAAGGGGAATACATGAGCCAACGGCCTTGACAATAAATTCGGGATTTTTACATTCTCCCCCCGCTAACAGAAAATAATCAATAAACAATCAATTAAAACAAAAAAATAAGAATTCCTCGCTAGGGGTTATACTGTTACTTGTTTATATTATAATAATCTTTCATATTAACCGACTAATTTTGTAGTTTGTGTTTTTTACAAAAAAATCGATATCCACGGTCCTTATTTCTTATACTGACTTCTATGCTTATTCATTTACCGTTTATGCTGCAAAACTTTGGAACTCTTAGCCAAGTCTTATTCGTGAATGTGAACACTCGCTATATTTAAAAAACGACTGCACGAGCGCTACTTAAATTTATCCCGATCAATTTACATTAAAAATTCCGAATTTGTGATCACACCACTCATACCCATCTGTTTCTGTAGCAGCAACCATTTAAAGAACCAATTTCTGCCCCAGAGACAATTTGGAAACAATCAGACTACGAAAGAACGAATCAAGAAGTGATTTTGGCGGACCAAAAACTAACAAAGCCACCTGACACAAAGGGACCTTTGTTAGGGACAATGCTAAGGTCGCAAGGGTCTGGTGACGAACAGAAATTCACGCGCGGAATGTGTTCGCTCATTACGTTTCAGCTTTATGAGATTTGATAAAGAAAAGACTTAAAAGGTTTTGTTCTCCTTTTCTCTTATTGCGTAATCAGTTATTTTCTTTTTAAAATGTGTTAAAAATTTGTGAAAATATATATGCTACTCTATTTCTATGTTGCTAACTAACAACATCAAAGTGTGCTGAATATTATTCATCATAATATTATCTAGATATCTCGCTAAGTAAAACTATTATTGCAAAGTATTTTATGCTACACGATGTTATGCTAAGAGAATCCCTTAAAGTTTTGTTTACACTGTATTCACAGGCCATTTGTGGTGTGACTTACGGTATAACATTATTTTGTTACGATTTCCATGTTACTATTGTCACTAGAGGTCGCCCTGTGGTGAAAATTCAAACAAAAATATTTTAAGTATGAAATTTTAGTGAGGAGCTATCACAGACTTTAATTTGGCATAAACGTCTCGTTACCAGGGCATTAAAATTTTAATAAATTAGAAAAAACATAGACTTCAACCATAAACGAAAGAGTATTTCGTGTATGATGATGGTGCCATGTCAAAATATTGTAGTATGCGTGTTATACACATTACAATTTAACGTTTTAAAGTAACGTTTTATTTATTAAAATATTCAAGATCGCTCCTGCTCTATATCAACTATAACTGACAGAAATTTTATGTTTTACATCTACGCGTCTTTTATAAAAAGGGGCACAAAGTTTTCCGCTTGCGTATTAATATATAGACTGTGTATACTTAAATTAATCCCATTTTCAAAATCCTTTAATATTAATCTACCTTAATTATAAGCATAACATGTATCGGACGCCATTTTCCTTCATAATAAAACTAATTAATGGCCGAGCGAGTGACAGTATTAAAAATATATACAATCTCCAGCGGGCTAATAGATCATTAGAAGCAGGATGTTACAAAAAATCTTTTAATATCTGCGCCCATTATGCCATGATTTAAACGTAACAAGCTTCTCAGCGTCGTTTCATAACGATCTATTTTTACCGCGTCTTTACACTTATAGCTAGTATTCTAGTGGAGATTTTTTGGGAAGGTAATGTGTCCACATCTTTCCATAAATTTTAATGGTATTTTTTTGAGAAATTAATAATAAATGAAACAAATTTATCATTTTATTTCATCGCTGATAACGTGTCGTTTAGAATGTCAAATGGCACACCTTTCCACGAATCTTATTTAAGTTTTTTACAACAACCACTCTCGACTTCACCGATTTTTATAAACGCCAAACTTATCTTATTTTATATTTTTAAAAATCAAAACGTTGTATAATCATGAACCAAAAACAAAATTACCACGTTTTGTATTAATTTTGTCCTGAAACATTGTGGCCTCATTGTCGAAGCAAACTAGTCCAAAATTGAGACTGATGACTCTCTTAAAATTACGTCGTGTTATCCAAACATCCGTAACGCTTCTGCGGTAATACAATACATGAATTTCAGCAGCGTGTATGATAAAAAAAAAAAATATACATAAAATGTATTATGTAGCTCATTTAAAATATTATAATACGATCTTAGTCGGGGTGAAGTTGGTAAAGTTTCTTTTAAAAATAATATATCTGCATAAATTTAACATAATTACTTACCACACACAGTTATTTCACAGATATCGATATAAGTTTTATCGAAAGAAAACTTCTAGCATAATTGAATGGCCGTTTGTCCACCAACACCGTCAACTGGGAACGAGGAAATTGCGGCTGGATAAATTAACGATACGACATTAACGTTAGAGCAATGTCGCTAAAAAATGAAACCTATGGCCTAGATCATAAATTTGCATTTTATAGGGCCGAAACAATCATGTCCACCAAAATCTCGTTCTTTATATCGTATAAACATAAATAACCCTTCCTATTTTTAACGACTCTCCTAAAGAAGTGTCGATAAAAATCACAAATATAACGACAAAAGTGCCCCTTATAACAAATTGTCGTCTGCGTCCACTAATTACCTGTACTCCCCTGTACTTTGCAGCTGAAGGGTTAAGCCCTGGCATTTTTCACCCGGCTTTTCCCGTCGCTTCCCTTATTGACGCTATTTGTACGCGATTTACAGTATTTATTTGCGTTATTAACCCTTAAGCGCTACATTTGTCGGGATCACGTTTAACTTTTCATTTTTAACTTGACGGATTGTGGTCAAATTAATCAGTAGAGAGATTAAAATAACACGCAGTGCAGTAATTAGCTTTTGCGAATACAGATTTTTGTTTATGTCACGTGGTACGGAACATGTTGTCACCCGCATGCGGGCCATCCGCACGCGAACGATAACACTTTATTAGGAAAAGCGCCCTAATATTTTCATTTGTCTAATGTGGTCTCAAACTTTTGTTTTCAAGCCGTTTGTCTTTTGTTTTGGGCAATATAGTTTATGGGTTTAATCTACATAAATGGATGTCGCTTTTTGACTTAAAATACAGTAAACAATATTCACGCCTAGATGAATTGAAAATCAATGCTTGTCTTATAGGTTAATTTTTGGATCTGATATTTTTATTTCTAATCCATTATGACATAAAAATATTTATGCATTGTTTAGCTAAGCGAGGTTCGCCGTCCCTTTATGAAACTATGAAAACGTCACACGACAGAAAGGAACAGCGAACCTTGATTAGTTAAACATTGCTTATTTTTTTTTATTTATGAAGAGGTAATTTAATAAATATTGTTACTAGGGAAATATTATAGGACCACGTACGGGCCCTTTAGTATCTTTAAAAGCAAACAACGTCTCTAAACATCCCGGTCCATACAGATACTGGAAGAATAGAGATGTTTTATGTTGTAACAAGAAGTTCGTACACTAACAAGAGTTACAAGGCCCGGAGGACCGTACCCCAATAAAACTCCAACTCGCTTTCATTATCGGTTCGCGAAAACATATAAAAATCACGCTCCCGTCGAGAACTTTCCTAAAGGGCCTCCCCTTATTAATACTCCGGTGATTACAACTTTTGATTCCCCCCCTTTCCTCCCCTCTCCACTCCCCTCTCCTCCCAATGAGGAGCAATTATTCGACACATTGATTTATTGTTCGGAGTGAAAGTTTTAGACGAATTGTCCCAAAGTTCCCCATCGACCCCGGGAGCTGATTCGAAAAATATTCGCTTTGATAACTTCTGATACAGCGATACGGCAGGGAGTTCTGTTTTGTCTCTAAGATTGTATTATTTATGGCTGTTTCGTATTTAAGTAATCATTTATATCAAGACAGTTTACGACTTTGGCCTTTTTTGTTTTTTTTTTTAAATATTATGAAGGCCAATGGTTTATTTATATTTTTATACTATTCCTATATATTCCTAATAATATGCGTAAAGGTAGGGGTACTAGGAATCTACCTTTCAGCCCCTAGTTCAGACGACTATCATCTGAACTAAGGACAATATTTTTTGTAAATCTAGACGGTACCATACTTTTATATAACACTAGCTGACCCGGCGAACTTTGTTCCGCCTTAATGGCAATAAATAAGCAGATTGTGTTTTTTTTATTGGAAAATCG
>JAOTAV010075740.1:0-12995 GCA_026546445.1 Cyclargus thomasi | reverse complement strand
GTCGGCGGGATTCGAACCCGCGACCCCCGGCGTAAGCTACCAACGCACTTACCAACTGAGCCACAGAGGTCGTCAAAACGTTAGGCTATTAAAGAAATGGTTTGCGGATGGAATAGTAGAAAGCGGGACTTTTTACTTTGGAACTTTGTTTGGACTACCTAAGAGATAAATATAATAAAATAACCCACCCCTCTAAGTTGAGCTCGAGAGGAGGAGCACAAAGATTTTTTTTGTATTTATTTCCCGAAAATTTTTTAACTTTAATTTTTGTGTATTTTATTTCCGAATTTAAGATTACTGTGTATTTATTTCTCAAAAATGGCGCTTTGTACGAAATTTGGTTGTACTAGATGATAAATGCTAATTAAATTCTCTATAATATTCTCCTAGATACACTTTGTATCTATGTATGTCTAATCGATACCTAGAATTTTCGAGAAATATACAAAAAACTTAAATTCAAGATCTTCTTTGTGCTTCTCTCCTCTTGGAGGGATGCGGAATTTTACTATGTTATTATGAAACTCCTGTGAAAGTTCTATATGCAAAATTTCCGCTTTTGACTTTGCCATCCACATCCCTTTTTGAGCATTTATTAACTTACTACCTAGATATCACAATTAACAATAGATCGATCGATAGGAGATAAGTTTTGGGTTAAAAATTCTAAAGTTTCTAATTTTTGGCGTTTACTTTAAGTCCCATAAAGGTAAGCCTAAAGAATAATTGTGTGTCATTTTGCTGCTGCTGTAAATACTGAAAAGACTGGAAGCTGAAAAGACAATACAAGTTTAAAATAGCCTTTGTGAGGTTAGTAGGATAGGAACTGATGTGTGGATGGATTTTGTGTCAGATGCATCTACGGGGTTCCTAGTAATTAACAATTTAAACTTAACACCTCAAAAAACGCTAGCCAAAATCGGTCTGCAATTTAAAATCACATGAATAATAAATTAGAATTTAGACATACCCAAAACGGTCAATACACAATGCCATCCCTATTATGACGTCAAGCCATTCAATTTTGTATGCATCGTGGAAAAACCTTGTTCGATAGATATTTTAAATGTTGACTTTATAAATGTGATTTAATTACCATAGTTTTTATAAATCGTTTGATTTATCTAATGATACATTTAATATTATGAAAGCGCTTATTTCATTCTGGACCAATTGACATAATTGCCGGCCAGACAAAAAATATTTAGATAAAACAGATAATTCTAATAATTTGTTACTATCGGACTAAATCTGTGTGCCCAATATTTACAGTTTTACTAGACATTACAAAAATAGATTTCATCAGATTATCAAAAAATCATTCTGAATCCTGATAGAAAATGGGCATGGAAAAACCCTTCTTTGTCACAAATATATTAGATAGCGTCAAAAACCTAACCAACGTACAATTTGCCAAGGATGAGATGACACTTCTGGAATAGGGTTTTATATATAATAAAACCCCTATTATTAATCAAAATGGAAACGCTTGCAGTTGATTCGGAAATAACTGCAGGAGTTAATAAAAAAGATATCTTGGTTATGGGTTTACTAGCTAATGAAATCAAATGTACTCCTTCTGGGTCTTCTTTTAGACATGAAAAAGTGGCTTTGAAGTCATTAAAACAAACAATAGATAGTAATAATTTAGTTATATCTAAAGCGGATAAAGGTGACACAGTAGAAGTTATGGAGCGTGACGATTATTTGGATAGAGTTAATAACGTGATACAAAACGAACAATTTCTAAAGGTTCATTCTGATCCAACAAATAAGTTTTTACCTAAGGTTAAATTAGCTATTAATAACAACAAATATCTTCGACAAACAAAATCCGCTAAAAAGAAACTTATCCCAATAAATCCTCGCGCACCGTCACTATACGGCTTGCCAAAGATTCACAAAACTGATATTCCTATGCGTCCAGTTGTCCCATACATAGATGCACCAGCATACGGGTTGGCAAAATCACTTAACTTCATATTAAAAGGAAAACTTTCATTTCGGCAATTAGTGAATAAAATTAAAGATGTGACTTTGCCACCTAGTTGCAAATTGGTCTCACTGGATGTAGAAAGTTTATTAACTATTTCCTAAATGTTCCTTGTAAAGAAACATTAAATATTAAAAAAACGCATTAGAAAAACGTCTACCTCCAGATGAGGCCAATGAATTGGTGGCCATTACTAAAACCTGCATAGGACAAAACTACTTTAGATTTAACGGCGAATTCTTTGTTCCAAAAGACGGTCTAGCTATGGGTTCACATGTAAGTCCTTTGATGCCCGAAATTTTTATGGACGATTTTGGACAAAGAAACATCGTCGTTAACAAAAGTATTTTGTATTACTTTAGATACGTAGATGATTGCTTTCTCTGTTGGACCGGTACGCAGAGGCAACTGGACGTAAAAGCTTCTTAAAAAACTCAATAAAAAACATCAAAATTGAGTTTAAACTAGAATGTGGAGTTAATAATACCCTTAATTTTCTCGACTTGTCAATCACTAGACAGAATAATAAACACAATTTTGGAATTTTTCGCGAAAATAATACATGCATCATCATGTCATCCTTGACAACACAAACTCGCGGCTTTTCATAGTTACATTCACAGATTATTATCCATCCCTCTCAGTAAGGAAAATTATCAAAAAGAGCTTAACATTATTTTCCAAATTGCAAGATTTAATGGGTATAGCCCCAAAATTATTAATAATATTTTGCATAATAAAAATAAAAAAAGAGTTGGTTAAGTTTTTTTACGCAGGTCCTGTTAATAATGAGGTAGTTAGCTATAAGTCCAGTTTGACCTACATGGGAAAGGTATCTGCACGTATATCTAAAATAATGAAAAACAATGATATGCACGTCGCGTTTAGGACAAATAATAAATTAAAACATCATTTGTGCCATGAGGTGAGGGTAGTAGGGGTAGTGGGGATAGTAGTGTATAAAAAGCGGTGATTTTGTTCGTAGAGTCCACACCCTAAGGATGCCCCGGTGTTGGGGCGAAACGCGCGTCGAGGTTCTCATCCTGCATTTTTTCTTGCAGGTTGAGGTTAATTTTCGCGGAATATTGCTAAAAATCTTGATTTACTTGGCTTGATGCTATGGATTTCCGCAAAGTAAAGCCTGATTCTATTAAATATTAGATGGAATGAAAAAATACTACGGTCTTACGAGGCTTTAATATGTCAAATGGCCTAAAAACGTATGAAACGTGAAATTAACCTTTTATCAAAAAATCGACTGGCCTATCCAACCTTTATCCAACCCAGAAGGTTATGGTTACATGTGTTTTTTTATAATTGTATGTGTTTTTGTATAATGTTATAATTGATTATAATTTTAAGTTAATAATTGTAATTGTGGCAACCCGTCTAATTAACTTTAAGAAATAAATAAATAAATTAATTGAAGACTCATAACAAAAAGAACTATATAATGTCATGTTATGAAGCTAAAATCTATACGAGTATATCGCCTTTAATTCATTTTATTTTATAAATCTACTAAAATTTGATCTTGGCGGCGAATTGAGTGTTGAATTAACCATGATATTTTATTTCATTCAGGTGTGTTGCTCTGACTTTAGCGTCTCATTACTGAATGGGTCAAACCCTGCAGTAATCAAAAGAACTGCTGCCCAAACCAGTATGGACACAACTACTCCAAGACCCGGTACGTGCAAAAGTAAATTATAATTATTTAGAATTTGTATATGTGTCCCTTATTATTCATTGTGTTCATTGCGAGAATAGCAGCACTGAAAGCGAAAAATACGTTTTGTGATTTCGACGCTAACGCCCTAGGGACATTTCAACCAAATCACAAAAAAATATTTCGCTTTTAGCGCTGATAAATAACAGTTTTATTCTCAGTAAACTCTATAAATACTTTTTTGTGGTTGAAGTCGGTTTTTCTTTTAGACTGTGCTGATTGCATAGTATACACATCGTGTCCAAGAGCCGTGGAATCAGTTCGACAGAGAAAAAATCAGCACATATTTAGAAGGTCTCATTGCGGATTTGATATTACGCAGCCCCAGCGAGTATCTAAGGAAAAGGCGTATAAGGTGGGTCAATAAGTAGCCTAAACATGCAGAAACTGGCCCATGAAAGGCTCAGGAAAAATGAAAATTATTTGCAAATTAGGGGGCAAACTAGCAAACGGGTCATTTAATGAAATGTGACTACCGTCAGTCGTCACTCATTGACACACACAACGTTATAATGGTATTAAGCGTTGTTCAAAGATTTTCCGCCCAGGTTAGGAGGTCTCCTTTTCATATCCATTCATAATCATAATCATATTTATTTGCTCATAAAACATATATATTTGCTGCCAGGTGTGCTGCTCGGAATTTGATCCAGTACCAATAGAAAATCATCGTAATGCTCATCTGCTGGGTGATGCTGACTGCGGCGACATCAACGGCAGACGAATCGTCGGTGGAACTACTGCTGGTCTTTATGAGTTTCCCTGGATGGCTCTGATCGCTAAGCAAACTGATTATTGTGCGTTATATCGAATCTACATTTGAAATACAAAAATGTCACGTACTTGGAACACTTCATCCACGTGAATGAAAATAAAGCCAAGCTTGTTACCATTAGCAAATAAGAATTTACGAATTCACATTAACTTGTTTTCAGCATTTAATGACTCGTTCGTATGCGGTGGCAGTATCATTAACTCGAGGTACATTTTGACGGCAGCACACTGCGTCCGTAACTTATCTGGTGTGAGGGTCGGGGACTATAACATAGCGAGCGCCACTGACTGCCAGGGCACTGGACGTGATTATAAATGCGAGTCACACATTCAGGTATTTCAACGACGTATAAATTGATTCATCAAATTCAACCCTAAATACATACTTGAAAAGTGCTTGGTGAGACGATTTCAAAGAGCCCAAACTCAATAGGAGTACGGTCTTTCAGCACTAGGAGGCTATAACCATCTTCCCGCTCCATCATTAGACCGTGGCTACCATGTATAATTAAAGAGTGCTTAGTAAGACGACTCAAACAAGTCTCATTAGAGGTGCATTATTCTCTCTTATACTATATAATTACTAGGTATTTAGGTGAGAAAATAAACCAAAAAATAATACATACTTATGTCCGTCTTTTATATGCCAAGGAAAAGGTAACGACGCCGACGGGAAATCATTTAGCTTATTGTAGCCCCATAACAATTATATTATTGTCCCCAGGATATTGAAATTGAAGAAGCGATAGTGCACGAAGGCTACTCTTCAATCCCAGACAAAGTTCATGATATCGCTCTCCTGCGCCTCAAAGACCCAATCGACTTTACACATCGTAAGTTGTACTAGGCTAGCGGACCCGACAGACTTTGTCCTGCAACATCATTTTCCAGGATGATTTGTGAATTTAACAGTCTAAAGTTCTCTTTACCATCTGGGGGTCCGACCGACACTATAAACTTTAAATTGGCATGTTTAAAATGTTATGATTTTCTAGTAGGTTCGATCGGGCTATAGGTGACGATAAAGCGATTTTCGGCCAGCCTAATACATCCGGATTGGCTCTGGAATCCTTAATTTGAAATCAGATTAAAATAATTCAGAACACATTATCATCTTTTCCGATAATTAACTTTTCCAATCCGGTATTCTGCACGCTCGTCAATATCATTCCCACTGATCGATCTGAAAAATTTACATTGTGAAAAAATAAGAATATGAGTATGCTATTTTAATGTGTTCCGATATTTCTGAATTCAGATCAGGAATCCCGAGAGCTATTTCGGAAGAAGAGCTTTAATAATAATCATTATAATAATAATGATTATTATTAAAGCTCTTCTCCGTTGTAACAGGAAACGTGGCTCCTATATGTTTACCAACAACAGAAGAAATGAGGAACATATCGTTAGACAACAGTACAGTGACAGTGGCTGGTTGGGGAAGAACAGAAACAGGCAGGGAATCTTTTGTGCTGAGAAAAGTAGAAGTCCCTGTTGTGAACTGGGATACATGCGTGCAAAAATATCAAAGGTATTTTACAGTCTGGTGTCAAATTTATGAATAGTATATGAAATATTATTATACAGACAAGTAACAGATTCCTATTATTAATCAATTGACATATTATTGCCGTGGGGGGATCCACGAATGGGCCGGCTCGACCGGAATGATACCACGGCCTTACAGAAAACTGGCGTGAAACGGCGTTGTGTTGTGTTTCGTTCAATAAGTCACTTATTCACCGGTGGTCCAACGTCCCTAATCTCCTATCCATACCCTCATTCTCTATTCCCTTGCAAAGGCCGCCAACAAACTTGCGACGCTTCGGATGTCGCGAGTGTCTATGGGCCATTCCCAATGACTAATTCAAGCTAACAAGAGGTCACCCTGTGGGTGAAATTCGACAATAAATATTTAATTTCATCATGTAGGAAGTTTTTTTTTTCAATTCAATCATAGACTTCAGTTTGGCATAAAAGTCTCGTTACCAGGCCATTAAATTTTATTTGAAAAAAATCAAACTTCAACCATAGACAAAGTATTTCGTGTCATGTCGAAATATTATAGTGTGCGTAGCGATTTATTTATTAAAAATGTGCAAAATTAACGCGTATTCTAAAAAAATATTGGCATTCCACGCTCCCTCTCCATATTAACTGTAACTGAAAGAAATTTCACGCTTTTACATCTATACGTCTTTCGTAAAAAGGGGTGCAAAGTTTTCCGCTCGCGTATTAATGCATAGAGTATTAATAGAGTAGAATAGAGAAGAGTATATAGATATGATATTTTCCTTACAGTGAGTACAGCTTCTTCCGTAGAGTAATAAAGTTAGACGAAAACCAAATCTGTGCCGGTAAATTCAGGAAGGACTCCTGCGGTGGAGACTCTGGTGGTCCTATGATGCTGCAGACCGACCATCGTGGGTCGTACAGAATGGTACAGTACGGGCTGGTATCACACGGACCTAAAGAATGTGGGTCCAGCGTTCCAGGAGTATACACCAACGTCGCTAAATACATGGACTGGATATTAGACAACATAAGAGAGTAAATCTGTCGTGGAAAAGATGAAGGGCAATAGTTAACGCATGATGTACAGCTAACTCTACCGAAAAAACATATCCACAGAGGAATTCATAAACTTTTAATAAATTGCATTGCATTCAATTTCGGAATTACATGATGGTTCAAAAATGTTATATATGATAAAGCCTGATAAAGCCGTCTTTGTAGTTTAGTTTGAGTGTTCAAATTTAAAAATGTTGTGTACTTACACTAAATAAAATTTTCTCATTATTGAGGTCTAACCCTCTTAACTGCATGTAGAAGGCCTATAACATATAGAATATGAGAAACAGGATTGTGAACACCCATCGAGTAATTTATATTCCGACTTTGATTATAGAGAATAAATCATACTTTAAATTACATTGTATTTTGTTTATGAAACCTTTTGTCCTTTTAATCTCAACATGAATGACACTCTAATGCAAAGATAAACATATATATTGAAATATAAGTTTCTTAGAACTTTAAGTCGTGAGTAACGATGATTAAAATATTTTTCCGTAGATAGGCGTGTAAGGAATAAACAGGCCAAGTGCGAGTTGGACTCGCGCACGAAGGGTTCCGTACCAGTACAGACAAAAATTGGATAAACGCATTTTTGAAAGTATTAAATGTATATAAAAAGTTTGAAATTTATAAAAAAAGTAAAAAATTATGAAAACGTCAAAATTTATAAAAGTCATAAAATAAAAATGCGTTGGTGGGAATCCAACCATGACCTCTTCGAACTTTAGCAAGTATCCTACTTACTCCGCCACGCCGCTCATGACGAACGCATCGAAAATGCAGAAAACATCTTTGTTGTATTAGAGCCACCTTAAAATATTTAATTAATTTTGTTTTTAGTATTTACTGTTATAGTGGCAACAGAAATACATATTATGTGAAAATTTCAACTCTCTAGCTATTACCGTACTTGAGATACAGCCTGGAGATAGACGAACGGACAGACAGACAGACGGTCAGACCCTATTACTAAGACTTCAATGTCTGTCCGTCTGTCTGTTTGTCTCTCTCCAGGCTGTAACCCTAAAAATAATAAAAGAAAGAGAAAGAATTAAAGCCATATTGTTTAATTTACTGAGAAAAATCAGTTTTTTCATTTACTGAGCAAAAGCTAGGTTAAACTTACGTTAGCACTTAGCCAAACTATGAACTCGTTTATAACGTCGAAATGGATTTTGATCGACAGTACAAGAAACTAATAAATTAAATATTTAGGGGCCCCCTATACAACATATTTTACAAGGTATAAAAAAAAGTGAGAAGTTTTAGGGTTCGTTTATGTAGGGACACATTTAAGGGTAAATAGGTAAAAAAGGTGCGTCACCTGCAAACTTGATGGAACAACATAAAGAAATGGAAATGGATGGGGATGGACCAGGAAAGCCATCAACCGAGACAACATAGAACAGAAAATTCTGGCTCGACCACAGAAAAACTGGGAGCACGGGGTTGGCAAACCAGAAGATGTCTTCCTAAAATATATATAAATGTGATTTGTATGGCCATTAAGCGCTCCAGGTACATGAATGTGCCCATACAAATCATAAAAAGAATCACTTTCGGCGCTGCTACCGTGGGCGTAGCAACACCGGGCAAGCTGGGGCGCTTGCCCCACCCTGGCTCTGTTCTATAAGGTGTCTAAGAAGAAAAAAATCTTCTACTAACAACAATTATAATATATGTGAGAAAGGTACACAAAAAAGTTTATCGACGGAAGATAAAATGCGATCAAAACAAAAAGCGTACGCGCATCGCAGCGGTGTTTTGAAACCGAGCTGAATTATTTCGGGAAAGGTGGACTGCTGATGGCTGCTACTATTATGCATTCGCTCAAGATTGGCGGTATGGTTCATTGACCCTCTGTCAAAAATTTTGTCATTTCCATACAAAACGTGATTGTCAACAAAGGGTTGTCTTGTCACTTTGTTGTTTACAATCGCGGTTTGCACAGAATTGACAGAGGGTTAATAACCCATACCTCCAATCTTATACGAAAAGGCAATAACAGCTTACATCTCTAATAGTACATTCTTTACATGGACTCATGAGCATACTTAAGTATTGTCACGTAATTTGGTACGATGAGGAAAATTGGAAGAGAGCCAGTTGACGGACCTACGTCATTTAGTCGGGTTTGACATAACGCGACAAATTTTCTTAGATCTACAATCTGGCTCTTTTTCAGCTTCTCTGATTGTACACCCCGTATGTGCTTTACTTTGTTGGTTGCACGCGTCAGAAACAATATTATGCATGTTGGGTTTAGCGACAGTTGTGGTCGGATATCAAAAGGTGAACCTTATCACTGAACTTGACATTGAACTGCATATCTATAATTACATACAAAACGGAAATTCCGGGTAGTGCAATAATGACATCATGTTTAGAATTAAATATTACTTTTTTTTAATAAACAAAACATTAATGCAATGTAGCATCACCCATAAAGGCGATAACGGGTTTGTTCCGGTGCCATGTTTATATTTGACTAACGGTTATTACTATATTATTTACTAAATAAAACTTTAACAATTTTTAGTTTAATACAATCTTTTTTACGTCTACTGGTCCCGTTTTAAACCTTTAGGTACGGAACCCTAAAAACTCAAAATACATTGCGTTCAAAACGATTTCCTATTATAGTAATAAAAATAAATTACTAAATAGTTATGAATGAAAATAGATGTCACTGGAGTGCCCGGGTAGATACACATTTTCCCAATTTGGAAGTAGTCTTTTAAAAAGAAAAGACTGATATTAAAAAATCTCAATTTCGTGTTCGAAGGCTTATTTCTTTATTATATAGTTATTATATACTCTACACGTATGGATATGATAAAAAATTATATTTATTTTTTAATTCCAAGTATGGGGTCCCCCATTTCCTTATTTGTATAGTGATGCGGTTCACAGCCACCTTTTTTCTAAAACTAAGGACTATTCTGTTGAAACCTAGAATGTAGATGTGCTACATACTAAGTTTTAGCTTTTAATTTCACAAGTTTAATTTACTTACATAGTTTTGGAAAAAAGTAACTTTGACATAGGGACAGACAGACATGACTAATCTATAAGAGTTCCATTCTAACAATTTAACTCTGATAAATTTAAAAATTTGCAGTACCTTACATGGTTGAGAAAAATAAATATTGTCAGAAGTTTTTTTATATTTTATTGCGGAATACACCTTCATAACTACATTTCCTTACTTCTAAGTTTTATTGTTACATGGAAGACTTTATTATTATTATGACTAGAATGAATATCACTAACCTCAGTTTTATGATAATGGAAAATATTACATTACATTTATCGAAAAAAATATTACCGTGAACGTACATCTTTCAGAACTGAACGCGGCGAACGAAAATTTTGGAATTCGATGTATGAAACGTCATGGAACCTCGACCTCGCACACTAGCCCGCGCTATTAGGCTCAACTCACAACGAATCGTTAGCGACTACGTAATTTTTTAGCACAGAATAGAAATATTGTATTCCTATTGTGTTTTTAGTATGGCAAAATTTTACAGTGCCTCTAGCGGTCACTTGGAAATTGCCATACAAAAAATTAACATAGTCGCTATCGAGTATCGACAAATACTATTGCTTCAAACTCATGGTAGACCCACTGATAAACGTGCGTTCACTATTATTCTATTTATTCGATAGTACATCGGAAATCATATCACATACAAAATATACACGTAACTACATTTTTAAAACAACCACTAAGGGAACACACCGCAGCGTGAAACGTAGATAAGCATTTCTTAAACTATTTTCAAAATACCGTAAAAACTTTTTCGCGGTAAAAGCGGTTTCTTGAAAACATTACGTGTTTTCAAGACCAAAAGTATGGCCTGTGGCTCTCTATACTTTCACTTATGTTGTGCCAAAAATATTATGTCGATTAGTTGCACAGTTTAGGCGTGAAAGAGAATAAACAAACACACTTTCACATTTATAATATTAAGGATGGATTTAGGTATGTATCTACGCGTATCGACGCGTCACATTGTGTCGCGACCCTTTATACTCGTAGTGTGGTGGTCACCGGGCGCCAGGTGGCAATATCGCAGTAGACAAATTAAGAAAAAAAGTTGTTTTTTGTGTGTTCGAATCCGCCATCTTGTCGCAAACAACTAGCTGTATTTTCTGTGAACCTGTTTATTATAAACTTGAGATTTAAGGTTGGAAAGTTTGATTTTTCATCACAAACTCCGCTCGCACATCAGTAATATGGTTTGGTAAGCCCTTCACGTTGCGGTAAGAACTGATCCTAACAGCACGTAAAGTAACGGTCCTTTAATGAACAGAATTTACCTTATTCCAAAGAAGTGATCGAATCCGACGAAAAACGAGGAAGGAGTTTATATTATTCCAAAATTAAAGTGTGTTGGATTCGATTCCTGGATTGAAAAAAATGTAAGCCCGCAATAAGTCTACAATTATAAAAAAACTAGCTGTGCCCCGCGGTGCTACCGTAAAAAGTAGCCTAAGTAATAATCCAGAATATTAGCTGTTTAAACGTGAAGAATTTACAAAGTCACAAACTTTCGCAATCATAATATAAGTAGAGTAGAAAGTAGGTTTTGAATGCTTTAAACTTTTACACTATACAGACTATTAAATAAACCATTATTGTATATAGCAATATTGCAAAAGAATTACTTGCAATCTATTTTAGTACATTTCACTAAAACATTGCACATTTAGATAAAATAGTTACTTCAAAATTAATTTAAATTAATTGTCAAATTACTGTTTCGCAAAATTAGTAGATGGTTATTCGCAAGAAAAATGACAAAATAAATTGCGCTTAGCCGTGTTGCGAAATGGCCTTTTTTTTTCAAAAGGTTTTTCACTCGGCTTTCTCAAACATAACTCGAATCTAGGACGATATCAAATAGTCCGCATCACATCGCATTTCTATGCAAGATTTCTTTTTACAACTCCTCGAGTCCTGACTCAAAGTCCTGGTTAAACTGGACTTGTAACCTGACCTCTAAGTACACCATGGGACGTCTGCCTCGAAGACATGTCGCGGGGGGTGCAGGTGGGCGTGGTGCGGCTGCGGGGAACCGTGCAGCAGCTCACACATGAAGCTGATGTACGTGATCGCCAGACGCAGCGTCTCGATCCGCGAGAGACGCTTCTCGTACGCGAACGTTGGCACCTACAGAAAAAAAACATAATTCGGTCTGTCGAATTAAGAAACCTTATTCATTTTTGTAGCCCGTTAACAAAGAGTTATGAAGATCATGTTTGGAAATGAAGAGAAGGAAACGAAGATAATCCAACCATCAATTCTATAAACTGATACAGACGTAACGAGACTTGATGGGTTATCGCTTGGTGTGCATAAATCTTATCGGATAACTACGTCCACACCATAATTTATTATTGTGATTTGTTTTTAAATTATTGCTAACCATGGAACCAAGTCCTTAAATCGAATATTAATGTGATGGCGTATAGTGTATACAGGATCACAACAGAGCACATCGCTGGTTATCTATCAATGTGACACAATTCAAATTTGGCAATTTTACTGGAGAGACCAAAGAAAAAAAAATTGCTGCAAGATTCGACCAATCACACTAGTGTTGTATTTCAGCTATTTGTTGACATACGAATATAAGTTTAATTCACATAGGAATAGAGACTATGCTTATTTTTATGGTGTATTTAAATCATTTTTGACACATTTGGTATTGTGCTGTTTTAGCACATAACCAGCGACATATTTTATTGCCTCTTTAATACCCAGTTTTAAGGTATTCTGACAGTAATGTTTATCTTTTCACCGACGTAATAATCAGGTAATAGGGAATATGCATGTTTTTTTATTATTTAATTAAATAAATCTTACGTTATTGAAAAACTATGTAGTCCAATCAGTTTTTTGATAAAATTGAA
>JAOTAV010075729.1:0-12996 GCA_026546445.1 Cyclargus thomasi | reverse complement strand
CGGTCAGGTCTGAAATAAAACCTACGGACACGCTAGTTTGTATAGGATCCGCTACTCTAGGTATTATTTCTCTATGGCGCGAATGCCCTGCTGGCCTAAGATCATGATGGCTTAACCGATTAGTTCGGCTCTGAGATGTGGGTTCACTATAAAGAAGGCTTACCCACACATGGGCTGCATGCACAATTGATTTGAACTAACTATTATAACAAAAAATCCAAACAGTGGTGGCGATCTACGACTACTACGCGGACAAGGAGGACGAGTTGTCGTTCCAGGAGAGCTCCGTGATCTATGTGCTGAAGAAGAACGACGACGGCTGGTGGGAGGGCGTCATGGACGGTGTCACCGGACTCTTCCCAGGAAACTATGTGGAGCCCTGCGTCTGATTATATCAGTGCACGCTTTAGATAACGTCGCGTCTCTATATATTTTAATTTTGCGTCGCACTATTTCAATGTAGTTACACTTTGTGCAGTGTCATCATTATATTTTCGGATCATAATAACTTAGCACGGAATTTCATACAATTTTTCATATGAAGTTCTGTGCCAACTTACGGCGATTCAACGATAGTTATAATATTGATCCTAAGGTTAATATTCAAAAAAGGTTTTTAGAACATTATACTAATAACTTCCTTTTTGAAAGTCGGTTAAAAAAAATAAAATCAAATGGAGTAATAGTATAATATCAGATTTATTTATATTTTAAGATTAAGAATTCCAAATAAAAATTAGCCTTGTTATTATTTTAAGATTGCATTTATTTTTTAACATCGAGTAGTAATCATTTTTGAGTTTTTTTTATTGTAGAGTATTATTTTTTGGCAAGTTATGTAGCTTGTAAGTTTTTTAGTGTCTTTAACCTAGCTTCTAAAATCATTGTCTCCAGTTTTCAGTCTACATGGGTACCCTATAATTACCATATGTTATATCTAAGTAAAAGGGCTCTCCGTCCTTACTACAATGTCTTTGTTAATAATCATAAATATAAAGACTCAGTTATATATAATAATATTGTGTTATCGATATTTGGGTCCTTATTTAAACATAATAAGAAAAATTTTTGTGGGTTATAACAAAAGATAATTATTTAGAAATAATAATACATCAATAGTTTTGTTAAGTTTATTACCTTAAAATATAAGGATGCTTACATTTCACTCTCATACATACAATCCTCAAACAAACCTGTAAACCTTATACACATTGTAATCAATTGTAATAAAACTATGTAAAATTGTATCTTACAACGTACAATCAATAAAAGTATTTAATCTTAATAAGACTTTTTCTACGGCCCAGTAATTGTGACTCTTTATATAATTATTGCTGAGGGTCCGTTCACAGACGACGACGCAAAGATGCGAATTATTGATAGAATTAGATATTAAGCCTCACTGAATTTTATCACTTTGTTTACAGCAGTTTCAAGCGACGCGACTCTGTGATTATTTCTCTACTTGTCATCTAAGTCCATATTTTCTGATGCGTCATTGTCTTTTTCCTTAGTATTGTCGTCTCCGTCTTTTTCTGATTTGTCGCCGTTAGTTGATTCAGGAGTTTTAACAGACTCCGTAACCTCTGATTTGACATCTTTATCTTCCTTTGCTTCTTTTTCCACCCTGCAAATTATAGGATAAATTGTTTAAGTAATTGTTAGGTAAGGCAAGGATTTGCACAGCGGGGGTGTGCGCGTGTAGTTTGTATCTAAGAAATAACTATGTGGTTGTGTGTACTCTGACTAGATGGCGTTATTTCTGTTAAAATTACTACGTGGTTTTGTGTACTCCGACTAGATGGCATATTTTCGGGGTGAGGTACGAGAGGGGGTGTGGAAACACTCGGATGCTTAAGGCCATTCGCTCCATCAAGCCCCTTAATGGGTTAAGTGTTATTTTCAATTAGCAATAATATACTTTTAAATTTGTTTATAATTTAAAACAAAAATATAAAAAACATGAGATTAAAGATTTAGACATGTTTTTGTTATTTTTTTTTGTCAAGTCAACTATCATCTATTGTGTGATCGTATGTGATTTGCTGACTGTAATGCTCGAAAATGCTATATATTTTAACCATCAAAACTATTGGCAAACTATACTTTATAACAAATTCAAACTGAGCGTTCGAAAGGATTTTTTTCGGAAATTATCGCCCTAAGGAAACAAATTGAAACCATTACATAACATACAATATGCACTAGAATACTATAAAAAGTAAAATATTTTAAAAATATGATAAATTATCATAATGATAATTAGTGAAGCATATAAATACTTACTTTGTTGGTCCATTAACAATTTCAACCACATCATCATCTTCGTACTTGATATTGACGACAGCTTCAACTTTCGACTGGATGTTTTTCAGTGTTGAATGGAAGATTTTTGAGCTGGCCTGGAAGAGTAATAAGAAGTTTAAAAAAAAATCACATTCATGCTTCATCCTAACTACAGTTTGATCACAACCGCTGTACCGCGTCTAGGAACGTGGTTTGGGGCAGGAGACGGGTAAGAAAGAGTTTTGAGTTCAAACGAGATCAATATAATTGGTGAATGTGTCTTATGATATCATTTGACAGTTAGAACTGTTTAGAGTCAAGGAATATTTTAAATATCTATTTTTAACTTTTTTAACGTACGAATAGCGTAGAAAAAATATAGCGTATTATAGCCTCTCATTATAATAATAGTATTTTACAATTTAATTAACTAGATTTCCATCTTCCAATTAAAGTTAGTGCTATATTCGCCCCTATTATAGTTACCCTAATAAAATCTTTACTTTATGTACCCTTTACACTTTACTATTTTTTCTCCTTTTCTAATATGTTATGAAATTATCTTGGCAGAGTCACATTTGACACGAAAGGCAGTCAGTTGTAATTTCAGTAATGTATATAATGTATTGTTATACCGTAAGGCTAGTAATCCTAGCTCTGGCGGCGGCGAGGCTAGCGGTGAGGTCTGTGAGCTGCGCATGCGCACCGCGCTCCGCCTGCTGCGTGGAGTGGGCTGCAGCGCGCGCGGCCCGCAGCTGCGAGCGCGTCGCCTCGAGTGCCGCCTCCAGACGTGCTCGAGTCCCCGCCCACTTGTCCGCCGCGGCGACCAGCGAAGCCACCTCGATAGCGCGCCCGTTGTACATCACAACACCTATAACGATTTACACAACATTTTAGCTGGGTTTCAGATTTTTTTCACGCCAATATATTGCCGCGATTATACCCAAGGCGGGGTATACCGCTTGTGGTCAAGTTATAGCACTTCGCCCGCGTCAAAAAATTATCGCACGGGACCATTTAACAGAAAAAGTGTGGTGACATACTTTTTTCGTAAAAAAAATATAATTTAGAAAACGGGCATAAAAAAGGACATCAGAATCATTAAAAAATTATAATGTTTTATGATCATGTAGCAACAAACCTGTTTTCGTTACATCCAAGGTATCTTGTGTCGAATTTTCATCATCTTCAGATTTTCTTCCAAACACTGGCAGAAGACTACGGTTGCCAGTTGCTATGGTAGCTTCTAATTCAGTAATCTGGAAATAAAAAGATATTGGGATCTTGTAGTCGCTGAGGGCAATTAAGGAGCGCACAGCGCATACGGTGGCAAGATAAGGAATCCTTTGGTTGGTAGTTGGCATTTGAAATCTCAAATCAGTATGTTTTTGAGATAAAAGTGTAAAAACGTGACCCTATTACTATGAATGTCTGGTCTTCAGACATCGAAGTCACGTTTTTTCACTTTTATCTCAAAAACGGTAAAAGCTAGAGTTGAATTTTTCACAGAATATGTTTTCTTTTGCCGCTATAACAGCAAATGCTAAAAAGAAAATAAATTAAATATTTAAGTGTGCCTCTAGTACAACTAATTTTTTTTTGCTACTTCCTTCCAACAACTTGCACTTGGCCTTTCTTTCTTCCTTTGTATCTTTGCATAGTTTGCTTTACTGAGCTATTTAAGTTTAAAAAACACGCAGTCTAACGTGTTAAGATATCACTTACGTGTGGTGGTACCTCACTGGGGGTAATAGTGCAGCTGTCCAAAGGTAAGTCTTGAATCGCTTCAGGAGCGCCAGACGCAAGATCTTTGATTGCTTGAATCAGTGACCTGCAAAGCAACACATATTTTTTACTGTCTCTATTGGATTGCATTTCATAAATTGCTTTTGGAAGCTGTTAGAGATAAGGTAATCGGGAAAGGAAATAAAGGTTAGGGAGTTGATCCTCTAGTAGACTTACTCATTAATGGGGGTTCTACACGGCGGGAACAAACATCACGCAAAGGTACACTTCGATGCAATCCAAATTGCACCCTCAGTTTATTGAGGAAGTTGAAAATAGCTATACACGATGGACACCATTTACAACATTAATATTTAAGACGCACCCTCAATTCAATCTTACGCCATGAACTGAGGGTGCAATTTGGAGTGCATCAATTTTCGTGTTTGACATACCCAAACCATTTACAACATTAATATCTATAATGTACCTTCAGTTCATGGGCGTAAGATTGAAAATGTATTGTATCACCTTTGCGTGATGTTTGTTCCCGCCGTGTAGAACCCCCATAATTGACGAAACACAGCGCAAGAGCTGTATCACGCCGGTTTAAACGAGGTCCTGGTATTTCTCCTATGGAGCCTGCCCATTTGTGTCGAAGATGGCTCTCACACACCTTTAGCTCACCATCATATTAATTGGTATTCAATAAATTCTTTTTTTTATTACTCGTGGGGAAAGTGGTATCTTCGCGCATACTTTTGGGATCGAAACGACGCTAATTGCCCACTTTCCCAATTACCACATTAGTTTTGAATAAATTTAATGTCAATTTGAGTGCCACAAGCAAACCTGTGTGCGAGAAGTTAATATACTATTACACGCAACTTCCCTATTGTCTTTTTTTGTTTAGTGTTATATTATTTTCATTAATTCAGACTTACTTATACATAAACAAGTCCTTGTAGCACACCCGGTCCAGCAGAGACCTCGTCTGCGAGCGAGCAAGCTGGAGACCTAAACTACTGAACAGAGCGTGCAGCTCCTTGCGGGCGAGTTGACCGCAGCGCGCCGTGTCGAAGTAGACCAGGGATAACAACAGGTACGGGTCAGGTGGTAACTCGCATCGTGAGTCCGAGCTTGACGCCTATACAGTTATTGATCGCATATAGAGTCATATACGTAATATAAACACAGGGTACATTATAAAACTATATCTTAAAAACTTATAATATAGTTGTTTAAGACTTTCTTATAGCGGATATGAAATGTCGACAGGATCTCAGACTAATAGCTCAGCCCTGCAGTTTCGGGAAAGCAAATACTGCACCATGAGAATCTACACTAATGGTATAAAGCTGAAGAGTTTGTTGGTTTGATCGCGCTAATCTCAAGAACTACTGAACAGAACTGAAAAAATCTTTTTTTGTACTGGTTAGTCCATAGGAAGGAGGAAGGCTATAGGTTATATAACATTACGCTATGACCAATAGGAGCAGTATTTAAAAAATATTGTCAAGGCGAAATAGTTCATAGGGTTTCACGTGTATATAATATGTAGCTGGAAGATTTAATAACACATCTTGAATTTATAAAAGGCGAGCAAAAGAACTTACGCGTCTTTCACGTTTTCGTGACTCCCGTTTTTCGTCACGTTTGTCATCTTTCTTGTCGTTTTCATCCTTCTTGGCTTCTTCTTTTTTATCAGTGATTTCCACACTCTTTTCTTTTTCCTTTTTATCGTCAATTTTATCTGGTAATGTGTATAGAGTTTTGTAGATGTAGAACCCAAAGTCCCTCATCAACATTTCGTTGAATATTTCGGCGAACACGAAAAGCTATAAATATATATTTTTATTATTATAATAGTAAAAGTTACTTAAATTTTTAAGACGAGCGGGGTTTTCTTAATAATAGAGATAAACGCGCCAACACATTACATACTAAATTATTTAAATAATGGAACAATTAAGTGGAATAAGCGAATAAAAGGACGCGCGCCAATCTGATTTGAACCTTGTATTTATGGTAAAATATAAAAGCGTATAAATCTTGTTCAAATAGCAATACAAATAATTCTTATTAGTAGTGGTTTTTTCTTTATCTTAGTCCTTCCGAGTGTCAGGCACACAATGTGAGTTTCTTTAAAGGAAATTAAATAAAAGGTGATTGAGTAGAATATCTGGTGTTATAAATTTAAAGACTCCTATCCAAAATAACATTATTCATAATAATTCTGATGCTTACCTCAACACTATGTTCCTTATTATCAGTGATCCTGTAGTCTAACAAAAGGGAGAGTGTGGCGACGCTGCAGGTGAATTTGCCACCCTTGGCAGTAGCAGACGGGTGCACAATTATATGAGGTGTGGTGGGTAGCTCGTACTGTGTTTTGATATTTTGCTTTTCCTTTTCGATCTGCAAATTTTATTATTATTATTATCAGTAAGCACACTGGCAGCTACTAAGCTGATTGGTGTGTTGTACGATTTAAAGTTTGTCCAGTCTGTTTTTTAGTGAAGACACTGTGGGTGCCATTGTCACATTCTCAGGTAGCATGTTCCACTCAAATATTACACTGCTGGGTAAGAAATGTTTTAAGGGATTGCTGTTATGTGGTAATCTCTATAGTTTTCATATCATTTGCAAAATGCCTTCATAGCATAAAAGGAAGTTTTTTTACCCCATGCTTTAATCTTTGAAATTACTTAACACAATATTTTGCTCTAGTGCTAGTAATAATTATTATGAAATTATGGAACACAATAAAAATTAAGTATTTATACCCTTTTCTTCTCTTCTTCAATTTCCTTTTCAGTTTTTGGTTTATCTTTCTTTTCTTTATCTTCACTGTCCTTTGAATCTTTTTTATCGTCATCCTTAATTTCTATTTCCCTGTCGGGTGAACCAGATTTTTTATCTCCTGCTTCTTCAGGCTTGTCTGGTTCAATAGTGATAACTTCTGTGTCATCTTTATTTTCTGTTTTAGCCTCCTCAGAATCTGATGGTTTTGTGTCTGGTTCATCTTCTACTTCCATTACGTCATCACTTTTACTTTCCTTCTCCTCCTCAGCTTTAATCAGCTTCGACAGTCGCGATACTAACTGAGCCCTCAAGCCTGAATCGCAAGTACATTTTTGAGAATAAATATGTCAAAAAACAGGGCTGTACAAGAATACATTTTTCTAACATAGAAGCTACAAATAATAAAAACTGACGAAGAGTAACGCCATCAAAAGTTATTCTTCCTTAGTTTTTACTATTTATAGCTTCTGAAAGACTTACACCAAACCCATATAAAAAAAAGTGTTTAATATCTTCAACTTAACAAGTATTATTATTGCCTGGAATAAACTGCTTTCAGCAGTAAGGTCGCCGTTTCGAACTTTTCTACTGTATATTGTTTTTAGTTTGAATAAGGAGTTATTTATTTACTTAAGGGCCTGTTTAACTGCTTACAGATAGTCTATTCACAACTTTACTTGACAGATGTTGTATGGAGAATGTGTCAAAAAAAAATGTGAATAGCCTAACAGAAACTTTATCAGTAAACAGTGAAACAGGCCCTAAGCATATTATTGTTATTATAGTGAAAGTGATAGTGATCATGATGTTATGTTAATTTTACAGATTCGATTTACGATACTGATTACGGTCAGTGATTTGTGTGAGTTCACATGCTAGTTTTATCTTTACTATAAAGTATGTTGCTTACCTTTACAACTGACATTGCGAGCTCTTAACTCATGCCTTAACTGGTCAACTTTGATAGTTCTCATATCCAGTTTCGAGTAATGAGTGGGTTCCGGCTTGTCGTCATCATCATCATCATTCTCGTCTATCGTGATAGTACTGTCGTTGGCGGTGGATGTGTCCTAAAAATTTTAAACACGTGTTGTAACTACTGAGCGCTAACCTTGTTTGCCTTTTTAGGTATTTTGGATAAGATATACTAGATTCTACTTATTTATAGGTAAACAATATTGGTTCATGTAGAAGTGGACAATAGTTCAAAATTTTAATGAAATGTAAAAAATGAGAATGGGGTCGGCATTCAAAAGTAAGTAAAAATCAGATGTCTCTCGAGCATCTGGATCGATGCAAGCAGCGCAGCGGAGTCTTCGAGTAAAAGTAGCACGTGCAGCCGGAATCATAGAAACAAAACTGGGAACAAACAATTTGGGATTTGTCCGCCGGCTCGGGCTCCGCTGCCGCAGTCTGCGCCGTCTCCGGCGCAGGCTCTCCGCTCTCGTCGGCAGGTTCTTCCCCGTCTAGTTTCTTTAAAGCCGCCTCTCCGGCCGCCTTATATTTCTCTTGGAAGGTAGGCCAGTCGATTCGCGAAGGCTGTGTGGACCACACGTCCGGCAGGTACAACACCACACTTTCGAGTCGCGACTTGCCGCCGCTGCCCTCGCGCCAGTAGTAAAACTCCACCATGCGGTACCTGCGCGGGTAATGTTGTTAGTGTTGGATACTCACTAGCCGACGCCGCACGACACGACACATCGCGAGAGTCGGTACATCGCTCTGCATCCAAAACAGCAGCACCAATAGTGATGTACGAACGCCCTCTAACTCTCACACAACGGATATGTGCCATGAACTGTTAACTGAGAGTTTCTCCTTTCTGCAGAAATGTGCGCAACACATTTTGTGCATAAAAGTTGAACCTTCCAGTTAGTACTAAGAAGCCAATGTGGTCTGGATGATGCAAGAGAAATAGATGGACATAATATTTACCATTGGGTGCAGTGAGATAAATCAATGCCAGTTAAAGCTTTACAAGTTCTTATTGCTGTTTTGATCAGCACACTGGGGTCATTTTGAGGGTCGTCACCATCTAATGATGGGCTCCATGGTCCTCCGATGGCAAAGTTCTCTCCCCCTTTTCCTTTCTGACCCACTAGGAACTTGATCAACCTAGTAGGATGTAATGTTGACTTTGAGGATCTCTTGTCTTTTTCATCAACTTTTGTCAATCCACACTTTTGATATAGTGATTCCAGAGTTGGCATACTTATAAGCATTACCTACAAAAATGTAAAATGTAAGTCTGAAGCTGTATATATAAATATAGTAAAAACGCAGCTAAAGGCGAGTTGGACTCGCAGAAAATTGGCAAAACATATTTCTGAAAGTTAACCAGATATTAGAGACCATGCAGTGCAACCAATATTATGATATAGACAACAGACAAAAAAAAAAGAAACTGGCAAAAAAACTTGTTTGAGAGCCACCATTAATTTAATCTGTCACAGCAGCAATAGAAATACATATTCCGTGAAAATTTCAACCCTCTAGCTATAAGGTTTCTGGAGATACAGCTTAGAGACAGACAGACACACAGATGGACAGACATCTGACTTAGTAATAGGGTCCTGTTTTCACTTTTTAAGTACAGGTATTATGACCTTATCCCCAGCCAAATTCCAGCAAGTTTACGAACTTGCTGTCAAACCAATTTCTGTTTAATGTTAGTTAAATTCATAATGTCAATATCAGAAAATACTTCGTAATTACTAAGCTTACAGTAATATTGTAATTATTATGATCGGAAGTTTCATTTGAGTGATACAACAGATATTTAACTGTATCCGGTTGAAAAGATTTTTTATTTATTTATTCATGATTATGTACTTTTTTCCTTCAGTCAATAAGTTTTCACAATTTTACTATCCATATTATGTTATTGAGTTGGAGAGAGAGAATGATAAATGTTAAAGTAAAGCCAAAACAAGATAAGCATAAATATCTAGCTTATTGTAATTATTTTACTATATTTATTGTTCTAATCACTAAAATAACCAATAAACTAATAAACTATTTAACAATATCACTAAAAAGCAGGATATAACAATAATATAAATTTGTATTGTAAACAATTCATAAAAAGTTACTGTTGGCATAAAAAGAATGGCTTTATTTGACAGTTTTGGACCTAAAAGCAATCCAGCTGATGTCACATGACGTTGTCTCAATATGAAAACACCAATAAAGTGTCAATGCCAATGAAAGTTAAGTGTCACATAACTGTTGATTGGCTGGCTAAAAGGGATCATAATATCAAAATGTATGAAAGTTGGTTTGGGTTTAAACTGTCTGGAAATAGGAGGTTGTAACAACCCCCCTGTACCCTAAAAAAAGACATGAAAAGTTAATTATATTTTACCTTGGCTGAAAACCTGTAATCAGCATCTGGTGGCTCCAAGACAGCATCATTAGGGTCAGGGTTTGGTGCTTCCTTGCTCATAATGTGGTAGGAGCAGGGGTTGTTAAGTGAAAATGGTGCCTCTGGAGGAAATGTTTCTCCCCACTTTACATAGGCAGTAAAGAAGTCGGATGGTATATACAAATTGGTGTATCTCTGAGATAAGGTGGGTACATCCAGAGTTTTTCTGTAAAAACATATTTTTATAACATAAGAGATATGTTTTGTCACAAAAATAATAATAGCAATGTCAAAAAGTAATATCTAGATTCTTTAAACAATTTAATATTTATTTGATACTTATTAACTGCCTTATTAGATATGAGGACCTTATGGTATTCCAATAGTAGTGAACTATTACAAAAAGAATTTTTGTACTTTTCTATACCACATAAAATTAAACACAGCTTTGACAGCAGTATATAGGATCGATCCTGAAGACACACAAGATGCAGTGGTGGGAATGTGGGGGGGAAATACTCACTAATGATGACCAAATTGACTTACATGTCTAGAGGTATTCTTGGTACTCGAACAACATGTTTTACTGGTGAGGGTTGATGCACAACAGGGCGTTTGCGTGGAGGAGAGTCTCTCCTAATTTCACGTCGGCTTCTTGATCTTGATCGAGATCGTGTTCGAGATCTTTTCTGAACATACATATTTTGTAAATGTAATATTTGTTTATTTCATTATTGTTTGCAAATAACAGGAGACAATTTAATGTAAGGTTGCAGAAGTAATAAAATATGTGTTGTGTTCCATATCAATATTATAAACAGAAAATTGGTTATTTATTTGTCCTCTCCCACCAATAAAAAAGCAATCAATTGTCTTGATATTTGGTATCGACTTAGTTGAGAAGATGGAGAGCAACTAAAGTTTCTTGTGGTCTTGGAAAAACAATATTTCCCAAGGACGCTCACAAGAGTTTTTGCATATTTTCATATTTCACTTGAGCAGGTAATATGTATAGATATTAATACTTACTCTGTCCTCTCTTCGAGAATGTCTGTCGTCACGGCGATCGTCACGTCGTGGAGGGATTGATTTCTTATTTACGGGTGGTGGAACTGCGTTATATGAATTTGTTTTGGGCGGCTTCGTATTAAGATTAGGTCCTGTTTTAGGCAGAACTTGCACCCGCGTAGCATTCCACTTGAAAGGCATGTTCGGGTTGTATGTGGCCTCGACTAGAACCCTGTCGTTAACCTTCGGTATGGAACCCTTCGCGCAAACTGAAGTCTGATAGAAAACGTCATGATCAACGAATCCAAAATCGTTGTGTGTTTTAGTCACCGTACCGGTAAACACTCGTTGCTCGTTTGTTTGTTGTGTTTGATTTGACGCTGGGGCTTGCTGGTACATATTAGGGTTCATAGTACGAGGGGTCGGATAAGCTACCACATTGCCAGGGTACATCTGACCTTGAGCCATTTGATTCATTTGCATCTGGCCCGTCATCGGCATAGCCATACCACCCTGGGCTTGCATCATACTTGGGTTGAATACTGCTTGAGTTTGTTGAAAAGGCAACATGCTTTGTTGTGTCATCATAGCATTAGCGTCCATTATTTGTGGATTCATACCGGTCATGTTTGCACTCACGTTGGATCGAGCCCATGGCGGGTTTTTTGTTCCACTTCCAGTCTGCATGTTTAGTTTTACTACACTTTTAGTTTCTTTGATAATTATTCACTATATTTACTTTGGTATCATAAATAAAAACACTATTAACGAATAACCCACGCTTTCATACACAAATATACCATATTTTCAATCAATATGGCCGGCAAATATCTCGCGTTGACAATGACAGCTGTTAAACTCGCATCTGTCGGTGTTACCACTTTAAAATTCATTGTCGTGTTCAATTGTTCATGAATACTTTATATGCGACAACTCAGACAAGATTGTCGCCGCTAGGAAGGAGCTAACTTCTTGCTTGCTTGGGGTATGACGTGGTTTGGCGACCGGCGCGGCGCGGCCGCATCGCAATTTTTAAACAATTTTTCATACAAAAATGTTCTTTGTAGTATTTTAACCACGCGAGTAAGGTAAGATAATCCGCTCTGCGCTTCGCAAGTGCGTAAACTTTTAAGTTTTGTCGCTATGGAGAATTTGTATTATAATTAAAAAACTTTAGGGAGTTTCATTGTTTATATTTTTACAACGCGTAGTATGATTTATGAATGCTATGGTTATACACAGCCATAGTCAGACCAGTAACCACATACGGCTGTGTAGTGTGATAGAAAAAGGCTGAACAAGTCAACTGCATCAAAAGTCTGAATAGCATGCAGAGACTTGCATGTCTAATCATCACGGGTACGCTTTCATCTACACCCACCGTTTCCTTGGAGGCCCTGATCAACCTGACTCCGCTTCCACTGCTTGTTCAAATAGAGGCTAGGAAGGCAGCTCTCAGGTCCAGGACGGCGGGTAGAACGAGATGGGCCTCCACCCCATTTAGACAGCTGGAACAGTCTCTTCTTAATTCACCTGTCATGGCCATGCCACAGATGCCATGACAAAGGTGCATAGCTTCTGGAAGCAATACAAGGTTTCTTTACCTTCTAGGGAGGACTGGGAAGGAAAAATTCCAATGGATGTTCGCTCTAATGACGTAGTTTGGTTCACAGATGGATCAAGGAAGGATAACCGAGTAGGAGCCGGATTCTACGTAGGCAGGCCACCAAAAGGCAAACATGCCTGTCTGGAGGAGTTTGCGACCGTGTTTCAGGCTGAAGTCTTCGCCATCATCGGTTGTTTGCTGG